>VZSC01014579.1:23536-40346 GCA_013398225.1 Steatornis caripensis
AACCCGTGCGCGCCTCAGTAATTGCGCGTTCCAGTGCGGTCTCCTCTAAGAGCCCGCGCTCTCGGAAATTAACGGCATGTTCTTCAGGCAGCGTCTGCTTCTAGGAGCGACAACGCTCAACGTTCGTAAGTTACTGCTGAAGCAACGGTATGAACGCTACGCAGAAAGGTTCACGCTCACCCCATGAACCTACGGCACGTTGCGTTCTTTCGAAAAAATCAGAGTGGGTCAAGGTATAAAAAAATGTTTGTGTGTTTTCAAGTAACATTTTAAACGCAGCTCTTCCTCTGTCAGTCAGGAAATGAATGAAAGCTCTGTGAAATACCACAGCACGCTAGTAACGCCATGAAAAAAAGAAAAGATGCGTGCAAATGCGTGCACGGAGAACCTCGCCCAGCTTCATCGGGCTAGGCAAAAATTTCTGGTTGGATCTCGGAGAGAGAAGTAAGGCGCAAAGATAAGCTGAGGTACTGCTGTGCTAGGAGGCATCACAGTTACCTTAATCAGCCTGAATAGATACTAGAAACTTTAATTATTGTTCAGTAATATCATAAAACAATTATTAGTATGTTATTGTAACGGTTTGAAAAAGTGTAACTGAAATTCTCCAAGTACTCTGGAGTTCTGCTTTCCTTTCCTAAGTCTTCATGGTCTTGAAGTGAACCCCATACGCACGATTCTGGGCACGAAGATAGCATGGAGAATAACCAATTGCTGTCTTAATATATATCTGAAACATGCAAAAAGCATCTGTTTTGGAAGTGTTTGTAGTTTAATAGGATACAATTCTACCTCAGGAAAGACTGCCTGTAGTTACTTTCTAATATTACTAGTTACCCCATGAAATCCTTTTGAACCCTCCAGAGTTTTCTGTTTGCCTTCAGTGGGAACCATTTCCCATTTAACTGTTAGCATTGCAACTAATTCTGAAATTTTGAGCAGAGACATTGTGGTTAGGCACCTAAAAAAGCACCTAGAACCTGTATCTCGTCTTCAGAGCTACTGTTTCACTTGGGCATTGCACACAAGCGAGGCAATTAAAAAAAACCCTATTTGGTAAAAACAAGTGACAAAATACTGTGTGTACCCTTTAAATAAACCAATGCACAGGTTTCAAGGAGGTTAATTACTCATAACACTAATTTTGTCCAACAGAGAATATATCTGAAATGCTACAAAAACTTTCAACACTGGGGTTAGGGAAGTTTCTAGGTAGCCTTAATGTCAGGAGGCAAGAGAGGAGAATCACCATTTCCCCTGAAACGCTTGTCAGCTTTCTACAGTCATCCAAAAAACTTTTTTCAGACGCTTACTGAGCAAGCAGTACAGACACTTGACTTATCCAATTTCCCATTAGAAGCAGAGAGCCCAACTGTTGAAACACCCAATATTTGCCCAACGCTAAGTACCGTTAAAGATAGACATCATATGCTAAGTGTCTATTTGACCTGCACTTCAAAATCTTTCGGAACTTGCCAGCGTTCCCTTCCTCACCTCGTGTCATCCATTTCTCTGTGAGTAATGTAAATGTTTCCCATTTCAATGTGTTTTAATAGCATGTTAAAAACCTTCTATAAAAAGAAATAATTGAGGTTCCATTCTTGAACATAAATGAGATGGATGGAAATGGGATGAGTAATTATATCTGACATTAACAAATAAATCTGCGTTATATTCCCCTGCGGGGGTTATATGATGTTTATAATGTTGTATCAAATTATTCAGCAAAATTGCAGATTAGCCTGAGTTTTAATCAAAGTATAGCTATAGAAGTGCTAAATCTAGCCTATAGGGAATGGATTACACTCCAGCTTAAATTCTTATTCCTATATGAAACTATAATACATAAAAGAAACAGCAGTACCAACGTGGTTTTCTTTTTCCTTTTACCCTCCCTTAAATCACGCAGTGTAGTATTCGTGAAAATCCTGATTTAACAGTCCCTACAGCGCGATGCTTCCAAGCCACCACAAACTCCTACAAGGAGAAAGCAAGAGAGGAACACCCCCAAAACAATGAGCTTTAATGCAGTCTTGAAATACATGAATACGCTGTTCCCTAAATGAGGCAGATTAAAGAAAGAACCCAAGAGCTAACAAAGCTGATGGGAATTTGGAATTTTTCTTCTGTGCGCAATTCTAAATTAGGGGAAAGGAAAATTATTCTGCTCCAGAATGTAAAGTAGATGTGTCCCAGTTTTGCCCACGCATCAAATTCGAACACCCTCTCAGGATGGCTGTGTTGCTCTGCAACACGCAGGCTTGAGTAAGGCAAGTTTAAGTCCGTGTTTTCTATGAGCCATCTTGCTCTGGGCAGTTCTGTGATTTCTGGCCTGCCGTCAGAGGACGTGCCCATGTACAGTGACGGCCGTTCCGTAACTGAGCAGCCACACATGCATCCTCTAAGGAATCTAAACGTCTAGTACCCCGTACGGGACACCGCCGTGAGCACCAAGTGCCTGTACGACGGGCGACAGGATCTCAGTTTTTATCGCTGTCCCGTATCATCTCCGTGCTATCTTTATTATTCTCAAGGGCAGACTAGGACAAGTATCTTGTGAGGAGCAGCAGAGTTCCTAAAACAATTACACGGCACAGGTTTTAAATAAAGCCCAATAAAATGGAAGTGTAGGCTTTTTATTTAAAAAAATAAAATATCCATTTGTTTTGCTCAGCTCCACATTATGCCTGTTCTGAAGACAGGAAAAATACATGGTAACTAATAGAAGCATTTTTTTTTTTGCAAAAAAAGTGAAAACTTTCAATCCTGGTAAGTCTAACTTTTTCTCTTATAGTGGTGAATATCTCTGGAATTATTTGTAAGCAGCCAAAAAAACCTTACATGTTAGGAACGCGCCGTGTATCAAAAGAAGGAACTTTCACATTCATTACTAAATTCCAGTGCTGGAACCTGAAATAGGTACCTTAAAATAACACTAAAACTCTGTAGCTTATTTATCCTAGCAACTGTCTGAGGAAATCTGTTTTGTTTCACAGAACGTAGGCCACAATTTTCACTTTTAAAGTCTTAGGTGAAGGCTAAAATTATTTGTAAGGTCTGCTTTATCAGTACGTCTCATAAACAGAAAGACAAACAATAGCAGCTGGTATATAATGCTGCAGAGGGAAAGCAAAGAGGGTGCTAAGCCTCTAAAAAATGGGGCAAAAATTGATGTCAGATACTTTCCAGGAAGAAGTCTATTCGTGCTTTTATAACTTGTGTGGGCTCTGTTCCACATCGTCATTGTGCTACCTACCATCCTTTTCAAAATGTACTTCAAAGTCAGCTGGTGACCGTATGCTCAGAGGCTTTTATAAGGCCCTTCTCCATCATGCGTTAGCTCGCTTCCTTCCTTCCTTCCTTGTCATCTTCGGTCACACTACCTGCCTTCTAAACACTTGGACCGACAGTTTGTCATTATCTCTGTTTGTCTATTCAAACTAACTGGCATTCCAATAGCTGTGAATAGAGGGCTCTATGTACGTTATCGATGTCTGTACAGCTAATTGCTGTATCCTTTGTGCATATCAAGTTGCACACGCAACCCTAACCTCCAAAATTCCATTTTTTAGAATGAACAACTTACCTTCTGTACTCCTATCGATAAAGAAAGTATTACGTATGGTTCAGATACGCTGTTAAAAACTGTGGGAGGCACTCAGTCCAGGGCTGCTTTTATCACTTGTCACTCTGAAATTCTCACAGTAGCGAGAAAGTGAAAAGCTCTTTCATCTTCCTGGAGAGCTGAAATAGCATTTCAGTGCTGCTTTTGGATCACTTAGATGCAACTTCCCAGGTCTCTCCAGCCTTGCTGCGAGACAGATTTCCTACGCGGCATAAGAACGTAATACTTTCCATCACTTGAGATGTACGCTCAGAAATGAAAATCATTCTCCTAGATATTCTGCCAGGAGCTCTGAGACCCAATAGTTAAAGGAAGATAAGATAGATAGAAGGAAAGATACGACAGGCACTTTTTTTTTACCGTGTAAAGATAAGCTATTATGTAGAAAATGGTGACGTTGCAAGAGGTTTGATACGGTATCAAAGTCAAGTGTTTTCCGTGGCCTTTTTACAACATTTGAATAAAATTCATACAAGTTGGCAGAGTAAAAGAGGTACGACCTACGTTACAGTATCAAAACCAAAGTATTCTTTGATCGTCTACATTTACATTACACAAACTGAACTTGAGACTGTGAGTAGGTCCAGAGGTAAACGGAAGACACTGCACTTAGCAAGTAGCAGAAGACCTCAGAGAGAAAATTAACAAGCGACTGGATTGCAAAGTAGCGTTTCCCAAATACTGTTTTGTAAGATGTTCAGGTACCGAAAAATTGCAGGTTCTGCTTTATGTTTTCCATCTGAAAGACAAGATTTTCGCTCAGCAAATGGTGGTGTTTGACGTGGTAACTGTTCTGGTGCTAGCTCATTAAAAAGGGCTCTTCAGTTTAAAACAGTAAGACCTCACTGAACTGCTCCTGCATAAGCTCCCGGAACCCACTGGTCACCACTGAAAGACGACGGGTAAAAAGCCATCTCCACGGAAAAGGGAAAAACGTAACTGGTCAGAATTACATTTGCTCCCGTTGCTGAATCTGAGTGCCTACTGAATCAGGCAGACGGGAAATAAAGTCCCCGCTACATAGAGAGGGAAGAGAGACGCCAGCTGAAGCAGCGAGAAAGAAAAAAAGAAAAAACAATGAGGAAAACACTAACTTCTGAGGCACATGGGCCTGATTTTACACCACAAATCTGTGGAAGTAGATGCAGAAGGCAGAACCATAAAAATTAAGGGAAGGATTGTAATGCTCAGAAAAATTCAGAGAGAAATCTAACATAGCCACGGAGGGGCAGGCACAGACATGCCCTATCTGACAGCGGTTCGGATGACGCAGAATCCGGAATCTCTCTGGCTAAGCTGCGGTCATGAGAGATGTTACCTCTGGGTACCGAAGCGAAATCTAGCAGGGAGCAACAGCAGAGGTACTCAAGGTTCAAGCCTTCCTTCTTTTCCACTTCCCTCAGAAACATCACAGGACCGTATTTTAAACTGTACCTCCTGTACTTGTGCTGTACCATGGTATGCATTTCCGCCCGAGTGCAAAGTCCTTTCTAGAGTGCGATTTTTTTTCCTTACCATTCTCCACAATGACAATCTATGCAGTAGTCATCTCACAAATAATCTTTAATACTTTGCGTCATTTTAAAACTCAAGTGTGAATCACCTGCGTAAATTAACTCCTGAAGGGATCTTTTAGAGCGGTCTGGATCTGGCTGCAGATTTGTAGTCCTGCGTCCTTTATCCGCACGTGCCTTGGTTATTAACCAGCGTGACATTGTCTTTGTGACTGAATTCTCACTCTTTTCCTCATAACCTACTTTCTCCCATCTCAGACGTTTTTATTTCCTTTCAAGATCTCTCATTGACAGCATCTCACTGTGTTCATTTATTTACTTAATTGGCATTCACATAACTGAATACCGTGATCTATTAGTGTTATTGATTTTTGCTAGGCTGCATGCTGTATCTGTAGTAAACATTGATTTGAATACCTGGACACAACCTTGAAAAGTTTCAATTTATAAACTGAACTACCAACTCCCTCCTGCATTTTTTTCCCCTGCTAATTACAAGATTTACATTTTAGTTTAATAAAAAGAAAATGATGTCACAAAACAGCGACCTTCACTGTTTTAATCACGCTGTTAGCATTCTGATACCTGTAAATACCTATCTTTTGTCTTTTACGGACATTCTGTTCAATATTATTTTATTGATTTTTTTGCATGACTTTGTGTTATTTTTCTGCTCTGATTCACATCAAATGGTACCTCACTGCTTGAAAAAAAAGCCGGTGAACTGTCCATTCATCTGTCTTTTATGAGTCCACAGTCATCAAAATAACAGGAAAACTATACGGTATGAGAAGTCAAGTGACTTTTTTTTCCTCTCCAGGCCCAAGTGGATGAAAATTGCTATTTTTCCATCACCTCCATCTCCATATAAAAACTATACATAGCTAGTACAGGTTCATGAGAGATCAGGAAACCCACAGCAGGTTATCAGCTAGCATCGAAGGGCAGTTTAACTCTGAAAACTGATATAAACAATAATCTTATGCTTTTATGCAACAGAACTGTTTGTCTACAGCTGTCGAGTTTTGTAAGTGTGGTACTTCTAATTTTTTATAATTACTTATCTTAAATCACGTTAGAATCACAAACAAAGTTAGAATCACTGCCAAATGGTCAGACTCACTGAAGGGACCAGGGAAGCAGTGGTGCCGTCACTGATACGATCCGACCAAGAAAGTTCACCAGATCAGAAGAACCTTCTTTGTTCTGAGAGCCCACACTTAAGAAAAACGGTGTATTACATGAAAACTCGTAGCTCATTAAAACTCAGCAAAACATCCTCTGTAAAACGGTAAGCGTAAAATCCCCTAGTGCCATTTTAGACGTACCTCAGAAAAGACAACGATACTTTAACTGAAATGGCAAGACTCTAAGAAAAAAAAATCCACATCCCTTGCAAGCACTGAAAAACGCTATTAGCTTGCTACAGTGTGTTTGCTGAACTAACACGTATTCTACTGAAGTGCACAACACAACCTAATATAAGATTAGGTCATTCTTCTCCCCCAGTGCGATGTGAGGCAAACAGAGCAAGCAGCAGTGAGAGAGGGAAGCCCTCACAAGCTGTATGCTCTCGTATAAATCTTTATTAGGCTATCCTGTGTGCTCTGCCTCCCATGACCCCACAACACAGATTTCCACGCAATTTTCCATTCACTGAATTGGAAACGAGAAGTCCTCCAGTAAGTGGGTTTTTTTCCAGAAGGGAGGAAAAGCCAGCACGAGCATGGAGAGAGTGCACTTTGTATGTACGAGAAAAAGACAGACCTCCCTGTCTCATGCTAAAATTTGCTAAAATAAAATAACTAAACTAGACAGGAAGAAAACGCGAGAACCTTAGACTGGGGAAAAGAAACAGGAGGAAGTTCAGCTTTGTCTCTGAATAAAAGGGTATGTTTTCAGCATATTCACAGATCTACAGGAAAAGCTTGGATGGGCTACGATACCACGGCGTCACCAAACCCTGAAAACCTGGAAGGGCAATAGCATCAAGGCGAACGAAGGAGCCCGTGCTGTCTGCAGTACGTGCAGGTCTGCTGTCCGCTAGTCCACACAATTATAAGTACGTTTTTGAAACACAACATTTCAAGAAAGCTGTTTCATTTCTTTCTGCAGACTGTGCTCCGTATTGCCTCAGGGACACGTTATCTGAAGATTATTTTCTAGTTGTCTTTGTTGTTGTTGTTGCCAGAAGGCCTCAAAGAATGAAAAGGTGCTTTTGAATGACAGGAAAGATACTCTGTGAGGGCATCGCAGGCTCACTGGCCACTTACTGTTACTAGTTTTTCTCTTTGCATTAGGTTTTACAGCCCTTCTCAGGAAGCCACACTGGCAAGTATTTTTAGAGATATTAAATGTACTTACGGTAGTTTTACTTTATCCAAGTGAAGCCAAGAAGAAAACAGAGTTATTTGGGGGTTGCTTATCGCAACTGTATGATTGTGACCTAAACCTGGAAATCCTTACATCAACTTGAACAGGTCTTGAATTAAACTCTAAGAAAGTATTGCTTTCATTAGTGAGTTAATAACAGACATAAATTTCAAAAGCTTTACCGGTTCCCTTTACAGAGTTCAGAGAGTCAGATCGTACTACCTGCTTCTGTTGTTCTACAATAGTAAAAATATTAACTTCGTCATGGATTCATAAGGTTATAACTCATTCTCGCTCTAACTCAAATAACGTACAAAGCAATTAATTATGGAAGCAATCTGTACGCAATACGCGAAGTGAAATCGTAGCAGTTCCGCAGTGACTGGGGGAGGGCTAGGAAGTTTGTCTAATGACATTTCTCTGTGATAAGCTTCACGTGCTACTAAATTCTATTTAAGTCTCTTTGGTAAAAATCACTGTTCTGGCACACACAAAGAAGAGCATGCACTATTTTATATGCTTAAGAGACGTTTCTGTGAGAAAATAAACTCTTAACCTCAGGACAAGGGCAGAGGGGACTAGAAAGAAAAAGCAAAGGAAAGGGCAGGGAGGAAAGGTGGTGTTCTCACTACGCAGATCTGTTTTAAATCACCATAAATTTATTTTCCCCAAGTTCAGCCTGTTTTGCCCAACAGTAGTTGGCAAGCCATCTCCCAGTTTTTATCAAGACCCGTGGGCTTTCTCATGCCGTCTTCTACAGGATTTCGGAGCGAGGGGCTGTCTGACTATTAGCCAAGGCTCACCGCCACACCTCCCAATACTGCTACAGAAACACCTCAGGAGGTATTATTCTTCTCTTAACATATTGTCCCGTGTTGGGGAAAACTGGTGTTGCACAAGCCAAGTTTGGGTTGACGCATGAGGTTAAGAAAGCCTGTATAGTATTTGACTGCAGCTCTTCAAACACAGCCATAGACTCAAGAAGGCCATATAACCTCAACTCACTAAAGTTTTGGTTTGGAACTGCAGAGCTCTGCTTGCGAATCAGAAAGTGAAAGAAGTAAGTCTAAATGAGTCCTCTAAACAGGCAAAATTATCCTCAGTAGCTTATCCTCAAAGAATGTCATTTTAAAAGGAAAGGAGAAGACGTGTATTGCAAAAAATGTGTATTGAAAAGATATCAAAAAAAGAAAAGTTTTAAATCTTCACCTACAATTTCTAATAGAGAAGGTGAACATTAAGTTCACAGTTCCAATGACCTCACTGGGTTATGGCCATGGTTTTACAAGACTATCTAGCACTGAGTCACTAAAACACGTTCGCGTCAACCTTAAGCAAGAGGCAGTCTCACAAAAACAAGGATCACAGTCTGCTGAGCTTGTCTGAGCTGTGTCAGGGGTTACAAAAGCTAGAAGGCAAACTAACATTTACCAAGGTGCCAAATGTTTTTTTTCACATATTTAAATCTGTCAGAGAAGAACCCAGTGACACAGTAAACCACGCAAAAGATAAAACGCCCCATTATACAATCTAGATTCTCACTAGGAACAGGGAAAAGGGCCCAAGAGGGCCCTGCCACAAATCCTAAGGTCACGGAACAAATGGTTTGCAGAAACTTGTTACTCGGTGCTTCCTCAGCGCGCTGGCTGTACCTCCTGGAAGCGCTGCATAAAGCCAGAGGAGCACCTGCTCCCTGAAAAGGGTCGCACCTGCAAGGGTCACGAGAAGGGGTAAGGGACCGGGGTGCTCTGGCTGTAGACCAGGTAAAGGAAGCCTGTAACGATTATACTGACAGTGAACTTGCTTGACTGCACGCTGGACAGACAGCTGAGTGGAAAGGGCACTTCTTCACAGCCTGCCCAATCACAAACGCCCCTTCAGAAAAATCCTGAACGGTGTAAGCTTTGTTATTGAAATACTAGCACACTGGAAGTAGCGAGAGAGCAGAGCTCAGTTTAGAGTGAGCTTGAAATGCCCGAACTCAACAATTCAGCTTCGTGCTGGAGCCACCGCTGTTCATTATAAACACTTACAGTGACGGCGGAAAATATGTTATAAAATGCTTTTGCTTATGCTAGCACAATATTACTGCAATAGAAACGTGTTTGCTCTCTGCGTGTCCCCATAGGAGCCTACTTGAAGAATTTGGCCAAGTTACCATTTTTTCCATTAATTATTCTGAGACCAATACTGTATTGCGTATGTGTAACATTCTTACTACAATAGAAATCAACACCAATGACCGCGCTTTTGTTCCAAAATTATCTTTAACCTTCTAACGACAGAGATAAAAAAGCAATATATGTTTGGAGCCTTCATCCACGAATCCGGCTAATAATTAAAATGCTTCTACTATTGCCAAATGAACAAATTAGCAGTACCAAAGGATTCAACAGCTTTTTGTCAGATTAAATTTGTTAAACAAAATTAAGAAAGAGCCAACAAAAATACTACGGAACCTTAATAAAGAGCCAACAAAAATACTAAGGAACCTTTTAGAAGAGGCATAGCCACGCTATAACATGTATGAAGTAGAACACGTGGTGGAAGTGAGGATGTAGAGACCTGCAATGCAGAAGTGAAGAGAAAGACTCACAAACATCTGCCTGCACATGGCTACGACAGAGTTAAAAATAAATCTGATCAAACCTGGTTAAGCACAGATCTGTTTGCTATGTCACTGCTAACTGACGGTCCCACCTGCCCCGCGACAGCTGCCTGCGCAGTGAGTGAGCAATCCCTATCACAGTGCTGGAGAAATGAAAAGTAAAACAGAAATGAAAGTGTGTCTCACAAACTCCAATTCTGTTACAACTATGCTGGCCACATTAATTCCTCCTTTATTAAGCAAACCCAGAATCAGATCACTTAAGATCTCACACAGAACAAAGAAAATTTGGCTATACGTTTGTTTCACTGGGATTAATTTAGATCTTTAAAACATTGTACTCTAAGGCAGAGCGGTTCATGGAAGACTTGGAAATAAAGTTGCGGGGAGGGTGCACGAAACCTTGAAATGCCAGTTAAGTTCTCTGGACACCGCTGAGGTCGTTGGAAACGCAGTGCAGGCTAGCTCTTAGTGTGGCCTGGCTTAGCGGGTATTTGTTATCTTTACCAATTCTCATCTTTTACATCTCCCTAGAAGAGGGTTGCTGGCTGCTGCATATACAGCCATCGTACAACATAAGCCGGTATAGTACGTGGGACAATTATTCATTTAAATTGGTCTATTGATCATTATAGTTTGTCATTTGGCACATAAAATGGGCCTGTATTCATTTTTTTCTGTGTGAAGCAGACATTTTAACATCTTTCACTGTCAAAGCGGCCTGTTACACAGCCAGTGCAATCTTTAATGCTGTTTATTTATCAAACTTAATGTAATAGGATCCCTTGACACAGTACACTGATGAAGAAGTGAGGTTCATTTTCCGAATGCTGAAATAAAGTAAACGTCTAGTAGCCGATATTCTTCACACTTTCTGTAATGCACAAACGTATGTACTGCCTCAACATGCAATAATTTCTACAGCAACCCACAGATTTTGTAAGATGCAATGAAAAAACCTGCTGTAAGACCTGTTAATCACCTAAAAGTGGTATCACAAGCTACAGCTGTGGTCCAGTGATTCACAGATGCGGTTATAAACCACTGACAGATGGATCCTTAGCTGTTGCCATATAAGAAGTATTAGCAGCTCCTGGATTTAGGTAAAATGGTGTATTATATATCATAACTAAGAGACTGGTTTGTGAAAACAGCTCCCCCCTGCAATGATATGTAACGGCTCACAGTCTCCAGAGGAAACAAGATCTTTTTCAGCTCGTACTGCAATAAAAAACAAACCAACTATAATTCTCGAGATTTTTTTTTTTCTTTTAGGGGCAGAATAAAAACCATTGCAAACCTCCATTACCCAGTACAGCAAAACTTTAAATGCTCCATGTGATAAATGTTTACTGTAGGTTACATGTGTATGGGTTCCAAAACTGTATTTTTTCTATTTGTGAGGTGCAATTTCTTACTATATTCTGAAGCACACAAACAATAACCATTTACCTGGTGTTAATTACATTACTTTTCACAATCAAAAATAAGATGGCTGTCCCAAGCCCAATGTCCTATCTCATAACCCGAGACTGTTCTTATACGAGAGATGCAAAGTCTTCAGGTAAAATTCCAGAGCACGGCTTAATCAACAGACATATGAAAAAACCCAACGTAATACTACCTTTGTGCGTACGCACTCACAGAAGGATTTGTGATGTTTCTCGCATGCTGTTGTTATAAAGCAGAATTACAGTGTTTATCATGGGTACGGTGACTTTTGCAAGAACACAGTTCACAATGTTTTATGCTGTTCCCATCAACAGAGCTTTCTGCTCGTAATACAGCTCCTTAGGGAACGTGCAGGTTGATAAACCAGAATTTTCTAAAAGGCATAAGAGTTTCTTACATTTCATGTGGTATTTATAGTGAATCCCATAAATGCAAAGTAAAAAAGATCACGACAGGAGCTAGTTCTTCAAACATCGCACAATGTTCTGAGCAGGTACAGCCGCCTTTTCCCCTTTCGCAAGGTACGTTATGCAAGCGTGCAACACGCACAGGCTAGGAAAATAACTTTGCAGGTAGCTATTCCCTTTTCCACAGTGATTGGGCCAAAAAATGAATGTCGATCTAACCAATGGCAAATCTGATAATTTTCCAGCTGGGCCTTTCCCCCCACCCTCAGAAAATACAGGTTCCAGATATTTTTCTGGGAACATTCTCTTGGGAGAAAAGATGACCCTGTATTTTCTAAATGAAAACGAGAGAGAAAGAACGAACACACTTACCGCAGAGCTGCCAACAGCCCGTGATACTAGGTAAGTCAGGTCAAAGTATTTGGTCTTAAACAGGCACGGATGGAATCTGAATGCGCCCGCCTCACCTGACGGGAAAGAAACCCAAACACTAACCACCAGGCACGACACACGGGCAAGCGCGATGCTCTGAAAAAACCGAGTAACTCTAACTCGCCCCACGGATGTTCCTGTTTTCCTTCAGCCGTCTCCGAGACTCACGCACACCCTCTTGGCAAGCCAGTTCACTTTGCTGAATCAGCGGATAAGCAAGTAATGGAAAAGTGGTTTACTTCTAGTTAGCAACCAGACAGGTGCGTGGATGGGCCAGGCAACCACCAGCAAAGGGGCAGCTGCGTGGGCTAGAGCAAGGCTTGCGCCTCTCCAGAGGCAGAGAACAGTTCAGACTGCCTCAGCTGCCGACGCAATCGGCAGTATCAGGTGCCCTGTCCCAATAAACACTTGCAGGGAACGGCTTCAAGAAGAAACCAAATCTGCAGGTCAAAAAACGAAACCTTGGTTTCACATATCCTGGATCGGTCTTCTACTAGTCACTGACAAAGAGAAGTAATTATTGGAGGAATTACTTTTTCTCAAAAAGTAGACTTTTTCTAGAAAAGGAAGTGGTTTATTTCCCCAGTCAGCCCTATTTGAGAACATCAACATATGGAGCATGTTAGACATAAGGGAGAGTGCAGTATGTTTAGAGAAAATTCACAGTTTTCTAACCTAGATAATGTCAGCAGAAATTTCTTTATTTGCAGCATGTATAAGCAAAGCCAAGAGAAGAAAACATGTCCAAAAAAAAAAAAAAGTAAAGTATTTCTGTAGAGGATGTTAAGAATAAAATTCTGGAAAGGCAAGTAAATACTTGAAGACAACCCAAATGCCATTTTTAAAAGTTTAAATTTTAACTGAGTCCAAGACATTGAAGCCTTTTCTTAAGATATATGTCCCTAAGAAATGTCATTTCATTAGAATTAGAGGGGAGAGCTTTGGGTTTTTTTCGAATCCTAACTCATGCATGCACACACAGAAGCACAGGCACACATGCAGACTCGTTAATGGAAAGACAAAATTTAAAAAAAAAAAGCTGTTCAGAATGACTACAATACATTTAATCCATCAGACAAAAAATTGTATTTATCACCTGCATGATTCTGTGAGCCCGAAGCAGAAAAACCTAACTACAATCTCCTGCGACTGTGGAGCTATATCATCTGCTTTTTCTCTTACCTCTTCCTTTTATTTGTTTCTTTCTCTATAGCTTGGAATTCTAACTGAGACGAGGACAGAAGTGAAGAACATTTTCAAGGTATTTTTCACCTTCTCTCCCAATTTTCTCTAAAATGATGAGTGAAAGGAGGTCCTTTCTTTTAATAAGGAGAAATTTTCAAATTCAATGAGTATGATGCGAGCTGTCTGAAAGTTCAGATTANGTGAAGAACGTTTTCAAGGTATTTCTCACCTTCTCTCCCAATTTTCTCTAAAATGATGAGTGAAAGGAGGTCCTTTCTTTTAATAAGGAGAAATTTTCAAATTCAATGAGTATGATGCGAGCTGTCTGAAAGTTCAGATTAAAAACACCAGCTAGCCTCTATAAAAAGGCAAATAAATCAGACTTGAGAACTTCACAGCAGATACAGAAACAAGGTGCTACATTCTAGTTCCAACATCCATAAACCAAAACTACCAGCTCCCCAGATCCCAGCAGCAGTTCATGATTACGTTTTCCATGTTAGTTGTTTTGTCCTACAGTAATACCATAGCGACCCAAGTGAACAAAAATAAGTAGAATTTATAAACCAAGTGTTGTGACTAGTGATGCTATGGATGACGCTGTTAATTTATTCAGCAGACAGACTTTGTCTGCAAAGGCAATCGGATTTCACTTGTTCACAATGCCCATCAGATGTATGACGGGGCCTTGGGCTAGAAATATGTTCTTCACCTGAAACTGTTTTTAGCACAGGAGGATTGTTTCGGCGTGATGCTTTTCCTGAACCACTTAGAAGAGCAGAGCTGAGCATCTTTGCTTTGGGCACCGATTGCTGCTGTTACGTAGCCATTTCAGAACGACAAGCACCTCAACATACCTTTCACATACAGTGTATTTGGCTTACCAAAAATGAAGCTGGTTTGATTTGCGGCTTTATTGCTGTTTGCCTATTTTATCTGTTTTTAATAAAGTGTTTATCCATTTACAATCTGAAGCATTTAGCATGATTCCCTGTAAACTGGTTACACTTCTCTTTGGATTCACTTGCTCATCTAAATTAATAACAGACTCTATATTATTTCCCTTAAAATTGGTCGACAAGAAATGTCAACAGCTACTAATAATATAGATAATCTCTTCTGAATATTGTACATTGCTTTATAGGCCTATATTTGCGTTTGTAGCACATTCCACAGAATAAATGAATAAATGAACTGCAAGTTAAATCCCTTTGCAGTCTACAGCAGTTAGATATCAGGTTCTATTTAAACACAGTATAAAATGAAGTATAATATTATAAGCTCAAGAAAATAAGTTAAATAAATATATAACATTAATTAAAAGCAGTAGTCACTATATATGAAGTCTTCCCAGCAAACCATTCTACAGCGATATTATGCTATTGAATTGTACTCAAGGTAGGAAATAAAAACCTATTTCATCTTAAAAAATACTCAAATTATCATACATAAACTCAAGAATTCTAAGTATACGTCAGTATTTTCTCCTTGACGCTTTTTTCTTAATTAGACTCCTTTTTTACTACATCTCCAGGAAAAGCTTTCAAAAAAAATCATCACGGTATTATGAGATGCCACACAAGGGACAGGGAAAGTCTGCAAATGATTCTTGGAGAATGAAAGCAAAATGCGTTTCTGTCAAAATTATGTGTTTTCTCATGCAGGGCAGGCTTCCAAAGATGAGATATACCCAGAAAGCATGAACGTGGAATCTGAAATGCAGGAACTCCAGTAACTACGGACAGCTCCCAGGTGGCCTCTTGCCAAAATTTCTTGATGAGTATACAGAGTGCATCCAATTTGGATTTGTACTTTAGCCCTTGGGAAAGTCATTATGTATCTAAGGGAAAAACAATTCTCAAGTTTAACAAGCAGGAACATATTTGCAAAAAAATCCCGCTATATTTGACTACGTGTTTCTGTTGTAAGTGACTAATATAGGGAAATGAGCTAACACAAACAGAGAAAGATTGTGCCTACCAGCCTTATCTTTATCATAAAGTGAGAACAATTACTGCGGTTCTTCTTTTCACCTTTCTCAGGTTAACTCTTCAGAGAAATCCCGTTCTCATTCACATCATGATAAAAGAAGTCTACCAAAACTGGCCCTCACAGATCGCTTGTTTTCCTTAACATCACTGATCACAATCGTTTGCCCGCTCCTAAACATCTCCCATGCTCACTGTTGTAACCCTAAACGCACCCCTAGCACACGCACTCCTCTCCAGACCAGTTACTCTGTAACGGTACCTTTCTGCCCCTGTTTTTGGCAAAAATCCTCCTCGCGTGTTACGAGATCTCTCATCCCCCAACTGAACCACCCCCACAAGGAACCTTTAACATCAACGCCGTAAGAAACATGAATTTTGCTTAAAGAGTTCATGGATAATTTTAGTCCACAGTCCGTTAGTAACTACGCCTAATCCCTCTGCATATGTGCGTTTCCTGCCTGGCTGTTCAGTTTCTTCATGATTTTACTGTAAAATCTTTGAGCCTGAAGATGTATTATGCATCCTCTCCTTTTACTTAACTGTTGTCAAAAAAAATTGATGTGGTTTCAATGTGTAGCTTTATAGTAGCCTTCCTCCTAGGTCCATGGAAAGTCAATGGTTAATTTCCCCTCTGCAAGCAAAAAGTTATTTTAATAGTCTCTCTGTGGTCATTTTCTATTCCACCCTCTTACACGAGCTATCCGCATTTCGAATCTTCCTCCAAAACATTTTTTGGGCTGCTAATGGAATTATTCATTGGGAGAAACAACGTTTTCCAAATAATTATCTAACAACATGTGCTTAAATTTATATTTAAATGCTCACATAGCTGACCTGATTTTTTCCAACAATACCTACACAATGTGAGAAACTGGATGCTTTATCTAAAAACAGAGCACCCAGCTAATTTTGAAGCCTAGCAATTATCAGCACTGCGTTGTCTGCAGTGTCCATGAAAGAACAAATACTTGAAACAGCACAGTACCCAGGATAAAACCAAGCATTTTGATGGGTCAAGTATACATTTCTATAATTTAGTCAGTAAAAATATAACAGCACTGAAAAGAGATAGTTCTTCTGAAATATCGGAGCAGGTTATCAAATACATGGAATATCTCTGAACAAAATCTCCATTGTTTCTAATCTGTTCTTTTTCACTAAGTGATTTATTTGGAAACCTACATCTGACAAATAGTACAGCCTATAACCTCATATTCTGGTGG
>VZSC01014579.1:40483-55099 GCA_013398225.1 Steatornis caripensis
TTATTCTGGTGGGGATAAATAAATTAAAATTCCCTTACTACTACTTACTCGCAATAGAGTCTTGATCCTATCATAATGGGATGCTATTGTCAATTAGAGATGAGTGAAATGGATAGGCTCGCTTCACGTACGTATCCATTACAGAGAAACGTATTACAAAGACATATCAGTAAAGGCTGATAAAAATGCATACATTTAAAAAAAACCAAACTGATAAGTAACTGGAAAAACAATCTGACACATTCTTTTCCCTTTTCTTATTAGCCATGAAAAATATTTACAACCTTTTAGCTTATGAATACTCGGCTTGGTGTGGACTTTCAGGGAGAACAGTGGGAGAATGAAGGTAGCAAGTACTAAAACTTCCAGAAACAGCAAACAAAGAAGTTAGGGAAAATACTTTAAACTTAAAAAAAAAAGTCTAAAAGCTTCTAAAAATGTTGTACTTCAATTTTTTGTTCTTTAGATGCTTAGCTTTTTTCCCCCAGATCTCAATCTCTACTGCTCACTTTAAAAGAACTCTTAACAAGCATATTACTGAAGCACAGAGACGTATGAAGTCCCACCTTATTTAGGAGTTACACAAAACGTATAGATATATCTGAGTGGACCATAAATATGTAAGAAACCCATAATTTGTTTGCTTCTGAAACATGCCCTGTATCAAAAACACATTTGATAGAATTGAGGACTCTGGGTATAAAGTTCAGTGGAAGTGTGCGCTGGTAAATGAAAAATTCGTCATTCCAAAATGACAGGCTATAATTCAAGACGACAATCATTGGAGTATAATAAATGTGTTCAATTGCCTGCTGGCTCTTTATTTTGATTTTGCTTTATTACAGTGATAGCCAGGAATACCAGAAGATAATACCTCTTTATCCTGATGAACAGTGCACGCTTGCCCTACTGAACAGTTAAAGAACGGGACGGAACGGGAATGCCCCAAGAAATAAGATCAGCAGTACTGAGAAGGAAACACCATGTTCTCAGCAGCTACCAATACTGTGGCAGTAAACACTTTGCATACAAGCCTATTATCTACATTGCCACGGGCAGTAATAGTCTGGTTAAATAAAATTCTTAATTGAAGTCAGCAAAATTTAAAAGATTAAAACAACTAGAAAAAAAAGCAACTTGACTGTACCTGCCTTGAACCAGCCAATGAGTGTGCTAGGAGCCAATGGACTAAAATAAGAATACTGAAAAATAGGCATAGATGGAGAAAGCAACGAGAGAATGTAATATTCTCCTCCTCATATCACTTTTGCTCCTTAAAAAAGGGAATATCAGTACAGAATTATGACATGAAAGGGATGAGAACACACTGAAACAAGTGTATTGCGGCCCTTCTGCACCTTTCACTGTTTCTTTAGCTTCCAGGTTACTGAAGACATTACGGATACTTCAGTAGCCTAATCCTGGCCAGTATCCCAACGCAACTAGAGTAAGAACTGCCATGACACCTCCCACAGCCGCCCTCCCCAGGGCTGGCTAGGAAATGAGACGTGACAGCTGATGCTGTTCTGTCTTCCTTTTTCATGCGCTTGCTCTTCCCCTTCATGAGTTTTCCTCCTCCTCTTCTTCCTCTTTGTTTTGTCTTTTGTCTAAAGAAAGCCTGTACTCAGCAGCTAGCACGGAATCCTGTCCAACACCAAAGATGATATGTGAAAATTAATGCTTCTATCTATTAATGCATCTATTACTGTCCATGTATGCCATTCATGGGGTAGTCCACAAAAAGAGGTACTATGCCTGTTTCCTAGGTCCCAGCTTCCAAATAAGAGTCAATACCAGAAACACGTGTTTCATCTTAGGCATGTCCTTTGCATGTTTTTAAACTCACGTTGTCTTAAAAGAACGGCTGTCATTTAATAATAATGACAACAGTAATAGACTTTCTCAACTAACTTCTGAACCATAACAATACATTTATGCTCAACTTTAGAGCTGCCTAAATTATTCCCAAAATGCTGTACAAGCCAACAGAAAGGATATAAGGAATAAAGTAAAATTAGAATTGTAAGAAGTTTTCCACATTTCAGATGCTTGGATAATTTTTCTTATTATTATAACAAATTTTTAGATTTTAAAAAAAACTTCAAAAACATTCAAAAGTACGTCCGATACTATTTCCATACAACAGGTAGGCAGCCAAGGTTTGGCATCTGTGAGTCTGCATCTTTTGAACTGAGGACTTAGTCAGTGATAGGTCAATATGAACAGATTTGATCCTGTGGGCCCATTGATTCCACTAAATTTGCTATAATATTCAAGAAATCTTGTTTCGCCACTAGGCAGACCTGCACATTATCTTTGGCTTTAGTCCCAAATACAGCTACTCAACACAAATATTGCAAAGGCACTGAAATGGTTGGGCTTCTGGGAAGCATAGTTACAAATGTCCAAACTCTCAAAAACCCAAAGTGGCTTTGGCCACCAGTACCACCTGGTGGTTGAGCAGCTAAGGTCCTGAAAATCACAACACACATTGCATATATTAAATCTCCAGCTATCACATTGTTCTTTAAATTACTCTTTAATTCGAAATACTTTCCTTCTGGCTGGATTAAAACCGATGATGCCTTTTGTCTGATCTAGAAAAATCCCACTTGGATCCAATATCCACTTATCTGGTGAAAATGAGAATAAAAATTCTGTGTCGTTAGCAAAGCAAACGTACCACAGTTGATGTTTTCTTACGTGAAGTATTACAACACAAAGAGCAGTACTTTTCAGGCTTCTGGTATTTTTCTGGAGTTCTCACCGACATAAACTCTGAGGTTGTGCTTCTGAGCAAAGGACAGGAACACGCATTCGCTGCCATGCTGAGCTCACTTCATCAGCCACAATATACTCGAANGTGTCGTTGGCAAAGCAAACGTACCACAGTTGATGTTTTCTTACGTGAAGTATTACAACACAAAGAGCAGTACTTTTCAGGCTTCTGGTATTTTTCTGGAGTTCTCACCGACATAAACTCTGAGGTTGTGCTTCTGAGCAAAGGACAGGAACACGCATTCGCTGCCATGCTGAGCTCACTTCATCAGCCACAATATACTCGAATAATTTCTTATATGTGATAAATCACACTAAATAATCTCCAGTGAACTCTTCTGTCTTCTACGGATAGCAGGTTATCATGGTCCTCGTGTATTTGTCATTACCTATGGCAGATTTTGCATCTTTGATAGAGACAGCCATCAGAAAATTTTATTGACTAATTTCACTTTACTGTTCTACTTATCCCAAGGAAACCATAGTCAAGTTTTCAGCAGACTAAGCATTAGACAATAAAAGATATGTCTTTGTGTAAATGCTTGCATCAGCTGCTCTATTACTACGGTAGCTGATGATGAAAGCTTTTTTAATCTTCAGGCAATCAGAAAATAATTATTTTTCTATTCATGTTCTTATGAAATACTATCATTCTCTGTTCCCAAAGACTACTTTATACAGATTTCAGGAGAAAATTACACGCAAGTAAAAGCTACAAGACATGACAAGTAAAACCTATTCTTCAATTACAAACCCGAACATCTACTCCAGACGAATTACAGGAGTAGGAAATTTATTTCTCTGACTTGATTTGCATCCATATCCTCATTTGGAACAATTTTTACATGATCAAAATCAGAAGTCATGTGAGGCTTAAAGAGTATATATAATCATGTTTTAATATCTGACACACTTATTTGCTGTCAATTTCCTGAACATAATCATAGTATTAAGTAACTTTTTTCAGACCGCTGGAAAAAACAGTACTAAATTCACTGAAGCTTAATTATGTTTCTGTCAGAATGGTTTAACTGAATCAGCGATGACTAAAATCCCACAAGAACGACGAAATACTCTCTGTATCTCCTTCGTTAAAGGCAGAGGCTAGAACAGTAGAGCATACAACTATTTTCAACTGCNTGATGACTAAAATCCCACAAGACTGACGAAATACTCTCTGTATCTCCTTCATTAAAGGCAGAAGCTAGAACAGTAGAGCATACAACTATTTTCAACTGCATTTTCTTTTTGTTGTTCCCTGTTTTACTTAACATAACGGAACTCCTGCGCTCAGCTACATCACCAGGAAATACTGTTATCCTATGTTTCTTTCTGCTCAGGTATTTACTCAAGATTAGAAGAATAATTTAGAAGCTGGATCTGAATCCAGATTAAAACAAGCACAGCTGTGAGCCAGGGACATCTCGTCCTGGTTTGCATTATTTGTATAAAGAGAAAGATTTACTGGAAATGACGAGAAATGTGGTCAGTAATGCTGACAGAAAAATAAAGTGTGACCAAGTAGTGACTGGGATCACAATTTATAAAATATTCATTGTTTGACAACAAGTCCTATTAAAGTTATTGGACAATAATAAAAACAAACAAAAAAACCCCAGAAGGGTTAGTTACTAAGAATTACTTATGGTTAGTCACTAACTTCTGAGAAAGTCCTCGGCTTTTCTTACCAAGATGTGCTTTGAAGGCTACGGTCCAGTTCTGCTCTCTTTCAAATCATCTCGACATCACCACGTATAAGTATAAAGAATCCCAGTAACTTTAAATCCCATTTTTTATCAGAGGAAATTGATGCAGGCATTCCAATAAGTTACTTACCTAAAAATTGCAATTATAAATGAACATGTTTCTTCAATACAGCCTAGAATTACAATGCTCTCCTTTAACTAGACATCAAATGCATTTCTAGGTTTTTATTTTTTTTAATTAATAAAAGCATTATCAAAGTAACTGTTACGTGTAGTCGATAACTTTCTTGGCGAGCTGATTCTGAAGTGTTAAGCACAGTTTGAGCTTGGTAACATTCACCCGTTCTGCCACACTTAATCGTTCTACGTCCTATAAACTCTCTTAAATGTAAGTACTAATTCTATGGCCCCAGTACCATTTCCATTTCATTTCCTTGTGTGTTGTATTATATTTCCTTGTGCAATGTGTGCCAATTCTTACTAGATTTTTCAAAAATTAAAACAATGTCAGTCGATGGCACTCTGGCACTTCAAATTAGTTGACTGAAGTTAAAATAGGATTAATAGTTTCCACACTTGCAGTTTTAATTTCCATACCAGGATGTTAAGATTTTCGTTTAAAAGTAAAAATATTCAAAAACTAAAACCAAATTTGAAATGTTTGTTGTTTAATGTTTGGAAATGTTTCCTACAGGGGTAAGCAAGGATTTTCTAGAGAGTGAAAAAAGTAAATTCTTGCACGCATTAACACATGAAACCTATTTTCTCGAGGTTAAGTTTTATATCCTAACTTCTCTATAATGAAGCTCAGTTTCGGTGATTCGAATGCTTACGCAAAACGAAAGCACATTTGTAAAATGAATTACATCTTCTGGTAACTGTGTACAGTTACTATTAGCTTTATATAAATAGACTCTTATGCAGAATTTGATTTCAAATATAAAATCTATTTCTTTTTGTATCGTCCAGCATAATGAAAGAGTACATCCCTTAAGATGACTGAGCAAAGCTGTCTTTTTTTTAAAGCACCTTAAAAGTTCCAAGTTATAAAGTTGCAGGATCGAATTTTGCAAATCTCTAGCCTGTTTTTCCCTTCTAACAAATCAGAGTTCGTTGGCACTGTTTAAAGGAGATGAAAGGCTGAAGCTGTCACATGGAAAGATGGACCATCACAACACCTCCTTCACGATGGAAGAAAGAAGGGAAGAGACAAGGAAATACGTGTTTAAGGAGAGTCCGCAGCCTCAAACAAAGCAACCGCCAGCCAAATACCACCATGCGGAAAACAATGCGGCACCATCTGCGTACGTAGCACGGAAGACCTTCAGCTTTCCAGAGGGTCCATGTACCCTCCTCATCGACCAGAAGCGAGGACCTATTCTTTGCCATTTCTGCAGAACCTAAGTTTTGCTATAATATAATACGAGAACAGACAAAATCTCACCTGTTAACAGAGAAGCACCGGAACACAGAGAAAACGAATGCTGCCAGGACAAAGGCACTGAGCCCGCCCCACTCAAAGGTGAAAACCAAGAGGAAAAAAAGGGCAGACAGACAATGTGACCCTTGTATTGATCTTGACCTGCACCTTTTTTAAATGGGAAAAGCATTCCTGAAGATGAAAAGGTCAGACGGCACTGGTAGGAAAGAATGCCACAAACCTGCCTGGAAAAAAACCACAACAGACAATGTCTCCCACAGTATTTTCGGCCCCCGCTCTCTGTTCTCCTCTGTTTGGGGGACTCTCTCCACCTCAGCCCCTCAGCACTAACTTTTTGGCAAACCCTCCCCTGGTAGGGGGTAGGAGAGGACAAAACGTGGAGCGCAGGGGAGCCTATTAAACTAACATCTTCAGTGCCTTCAGGGAAACTAAATGCAAGCTGAAGCTTACTCTGGAGAGGAGCGTAATTAGTGGAGAACGTGTGTTACGGACTGTGGAAGGAGTAGATAAACTTACAGAAGAAATGCTCTGCTAGGGGGCCTGGGGCAAAAGGCTCACAGTAACTTGGATTAACAACAGGGCAAGTTGTGCTAACCAGTGTGCTGCACTATATAAATACATTTTTTCCTGTCCACAAACCTTCAAATACAATCTCCTGCAACAGAAAAGACATCCATGCTTTAAAATGGAACTATAGTCCAAAAATAAATGGGTTTTATAAAAGATCCTAAATTGTACACATCCTAATTCACAATCTCCACGGCGACACGTTTACCGGGATTATAACACTTTTGTTCATACTAACACATTTAAATTAAGCAAGCAAACAGAAAAACTCAGTATGGTGTTTATTACAGGAAAACACTACTGAAGAGTACTGCAAACCACCATATCTATTTCATTTAAACAGACGGGTGTTTTAAGAACAAAAGTAGTATTTTCTATAAATTTACAGAAAAATGTATCAGAATCTTTTATATCACACCACAGAGTTAATAAAAACGGTGTGATACTTCTCTCTTTTCTGAAGCCAGATTTGCCTGCTAGCTCCAGCTGCTCATTGTTTTCCCTGGAGTTTCAGAAAATACAAACTTCTCTATTCTTCACAGAAAAACCAAGCCAGATAGCCACGGCAACTGTTCCTACACATGCCATCTAACAGGAAATTGTGCCCCCGTGTCCTTACAGTTAATGATTAAAACCTTAATCCCTTTTTATCTATTATCAGGATATTATTTTAGTTGTATTTTTAAATCCCCAATTTTACAGCAGCAAAGGAAGTTCGCCCTTTGTATTCAAATCTCATTTCGTTTGAAGAAAAGAGAATAAATGGAGAATTTTCATTTCGTAAGCAACGCTGGATTTCTTTGCTTACTTGAAGTTGCCGTGACGAAAAGGGAGAGGGATTCTAATTACACAGCAGGATCTACTCAGCAAATGAGAATTCAGTTACGCGGAGAAGTTTTCTTAGTTATGTATTTCCTTGCACTGTTGATTGTTTTTGCTGTTTGCAAATACTTCAGATCGGTACTTCTCTGTGAACACGCAGCACGTGTGTCCCTGCAGTGCAGCTGACAGACAGCCATTATTAGCCAGAGTCCAAAGATCTGCGTGATCACTGTGCAGGTTTTTTGCAGCGACACTATTAATATGCAAATTTATACGCTCCAATTCACCACCATAATCTTCTTGCTTTGACTGGCTCTTATACTCGAAATTTTCAAGATGCGTCCAGCAACAAAGATGTATCTCAGCTTCTCATGTCTTGTTAAATGAGTAATAAACTCCAAGGTCAAATCCAGGATAGCGTAATTACCTCGTTAACTGAAAACACCCTCAAGTTACCATTTTAATAGTATTAAGGAGAGGAAAGGCCGTGACCCGTAACAGTGAGCGGCTCTAGTTCACTATACTGATTGAAGGCTCTAAATGCTTTAACCTCAGCACGAGACAGGAGTTTATTTCTGACCAAGAAAACTATTCTGTGGCTTGATCAGACTGTATTCACGTCATACGTAGAAGCTGATTGACTTGACTGATTTGGAGAAAATTTCCTTGAAGAATACTCACTGTATGGGCCTAGCCCTTCCTGATATGTTATTTAATCCTCGTTATGCCGCGGCACGGCACACCACTGATACGTACAAATGAATGTTTCGTTCAGTGCATTTCACTTGAAGTCTTTTTTTTTTTTTTTAAAACAGAGAACGCACCAATTTTTCATCCCTGTGTTATGATTCTGGTCCTGCAGCCAGCACCGCCACTCGGGGGCTGATCACTTCAGAGCAGACTGGCTATTTGGGGTCAGAAGCCGGCACCGCATTGCATGTCTGGTCCTCTCAACTTTCTGATGCCCTTTGTAGAGTCATACTCCGGTGAAAGCTGCAAGCATGTCAGTTATTGTAGTCTTGCGATCCAAATAATACAAATCAGTCACTTTAGGATTCAAAGAACAAACCGCGACCCCCCAGACAAGCCCCTCAAGCTCCTGTAAGCCCCCTGTGCTGCGGCAGCCTTCCTTGTGAGGTGTATTGTACGCTCCTCAGCCAGAGCGAAGGCCTCCTTTGCCCACTGCGCCGAGCGCGCCAGTGTTCTGGCACGAGGTGGGTAACACAGAATAAAGGGCTTGCTGCTCCACTCGCCAGAAACGGGTCCTTTGATGCATATTCTTAAACTGGTGAGGTACCATTACATGCTAATTTAATCAGGTATACTTCAGTTGCGCAGTATTTAGTACAGCAATGACTGCACAAATAGAGTATTTCGGATGAGATTACAGAGTACATTCTTTCCCTATTTAGTGGTAGCATTTATTCCCACCTTGTTTCATGAATCACTGTACATTATGGTGTTTCTGTACTCCTGATAACCTCAGTTACTAATCCATCTACCACTTGAAAAAGGGAAAAGCTGAAAAATCTCTGCTAACTATTTGCATATTATGAATTTATTACAGTGCTCATCTATTTTGATGGCATTTGGGAAAAGCCAGTAACAACGCTCTAACATCTGAACACATTTGAGCCTGGCACTTCAATTTGATTTTAACATCTACAAATCTTGAACAGTTAGCATTAAAGACATATAAATCCCATAAAATCTCATTTAGATGAGCAGCTACTGAGTTCACAAAACCCATTATGAACCTTAATAGTGATGTACTGTTCAGTTACAACAGACAGACTAATCCAGCATCGGGGCGTGCTTTTATTGTTGTGGCTTGCTTGATTTAAGTAAACCATGTTAGAGATGTTATCACGTGCACAGCTCTGCTCATAACACCCTAGGCTGCAACAGAAAACAGTTGATGTAAAGATTGTAAATAGCAATTTGTCAACTCAGACTATCAGTCTCTATTGCTATCCTGGATTTATTTCGTCATTAAAAAGAGCTTATACATCCTCTTCATCAGGATCAGAGGATAAAATACAGGAAGGTCTTCCAAACAGAGATTGAATCCACAATTACATCTAAAATCTAGAGGGAGCCTCTGGGTTCTGCAAAGATAAGGATGATGTGCAACTGAGCCATTTTCTATGCAAAGTCACTGAAACAAACGCTACGTTTTCTACTTCCATTTTATCACAGTAGATTTTCAAAAGGATGACGTGTCTCCCTTCCTCCTTTACACCCCACTTTGGATTAGAGCCAGGTTTGCCCCCACAATGACATCTGTAAGAACAGTCTGTTGCCAAAATACAGAAAAACAAGCTGATCGTGCTCTAGTGATCTTCCTCGGCCTTCTAATAGTTCATTTCATCCCTTTGCATTAAGCTAGCTAACGTCTTCTCCAACCAGAAGCAAGAAAACATGAAGTAATCAAAGAAAAGTCTCACAGATAATGTTCTGCACGCTTCTGATGCACCTCACATAAGTCTGTGTGAAAAAGCGACCCTGATGCTTTCTGACCCTTTCCCTGTCCCAGGAAACCATTTTCGGCTCCCTGTGTAGAGGAAATGAATCACAGCTGCTGCAACAACACAGCCAGTCTAAGCCTCGCGACTGCAAGTAAGTACGATTTGCTCCATATTGACTGCTTCATAAAATTCCATGATTGCATTGGGTATGTCAATTACTGTAAATTAACGGCGTTCTACAGCATATTGCCATTCTTCATTTCCTGCGTCTTTCATCTGGGGATTCTAAACAATTGCAAATAATCATTAAACATTTATCTGCGGAGTAGCAGTTTCTATGGGAGTCAGTCACAGTGCGGCCTCTTGAGAGAGAGAGGTAATCACAAGACATTACTCGCTAGACAATAGTCACGATTTGTCAAAGATCGCAGCAAACTGATATTTAGAATAGCACTATTCCCACTGCTTAAAGCAGCATGATGTCCCTAATAGACACACACAAACTTCTGAATGGAACCATTGAATATGCAGAACTGAAGCAATTCAGGTTTTTCAGATGTATGGAATAAAGTAACCTACAATTAATTCCACATTACCTTATTCTTGCATCACTCTTCCTACGATCTTCTAAAATGCTCTCTCTGTTCTTGAACAGTCTGCCTCTTCAGTACTTCTCACACTTAATTTTCTTTCTACTGTAACATACTATCTTCCCATCTTTCTAAAATTCCATCCTAGTTTGCTTTATTTTGTTGTTCAAGCAACATTACAGATACTTCTTTAACACAAGCCTGAGCAGTCAAATGTACAAGTAGGTTTTATGATCGAGGATTAAGTATGAGATACTAAGTTCACAAAACAGGATTTCCCACATTCATTCTGAGACAGAAGTTTTTACTTACATGGTCGTTCTGGACATAGGCTGTATAGAGGTATCTGCAAACAATGAGAGCGGCGACAACCCACCTCAAACACTCACAAATCTTTATGTTGGCTCTGATCTATTCAAGAATCCAGTCGTGCAAGTATAGAAGTTTGTAACCTTACAGATGCAAGCAGACATACCCATCGCTATCCGTTAATAACTCAACCTGACTTAGTTTGTAAACACTTGAAGAAGGAAAATGCTACACTTCCCTGTATTCATCCATCACAAAGTTCAATACAGTCCTCAACCCCTGTAATCACGTTACAGGTAAGTAGTTAATAATAAAGGCTCACCTGCTCCCTAGAAGCACTTAGCATGACCCCAACTCAGGCCGTGCCCACTCCGATGGCCTGAGCGGGGCAGGCAGCCGCCAACGGGTCCATCACTGTGTCTCCTCTCTGCTCCTCAGCGGGGACCGGGGATGGACAACATCCCGGAGCAGCCCTGGATGGGAACGTCAGAGGTCAAATATTCTGAAGACGACTGAAAAGCAGAGCTCAGTACCAGTAAGACCATTTGGGCTGAGTAACGGGGATTATATTTTCATTTTCCTGTGAACTTTCCAGTTTTCAAAATATCGCTCAGTGAAGTACCAACATTTTTCACATCATTTACATGAAGTCATGTTCTTACTCTAGCACAGTTCCCTGTTTTGATTTTCAGTATTGGCAGCACTGATTCATTGCCAGATGAAAGACAAGCCCTGACGTGAATGCACAGAATATATGTTATTTTCTACATCAAAAGCAGCATATTGATTTACTAACATCAATTAACTTGGGAAAAAAAAAAAGTCACAACTACAGTTTTACATCAACACCAGAAGCTAATTTTTACTTTCTCATGGTAGCCAATGAACCAAGTGAAAACAAAAGTTATAACAATGACAGAGCTAATTTTTACTTTCTCATGGTAGCCAATGAACCAAGTGAAAACAAAAGTTATAACAATGACAGAGCCTCTGAGACGACCTTCAGAACGCTCTCTCCCGACAAAGTATGCAAAAGCATAATATGGCAAACTACCTCTTACCAGAAAATACAGATACTTCTCATTGAAAATTAGGAACAATTACACACATGCACACACACACAAAATCCTAGCTGCTACTATTATAAAAAACCTCTGAAATAAAAGAAGGAAAATCAAATAAAGATCCATAGCTGGCTTCCAAGCAGCTGACCCAGGTTTGCGAGGAACACAGGAGCTCTCTCTGGATGAGTATTTGCATTTCCATCAGACTGCTTAGCACCCACAGAAATAACTTCCTAAAACAGCGAGCAGACTGCAGTTTTCCTTCCTCGCATAGAGCCCTAGTAGAGAATTCCTTTCACTACCTACAATACTACAAACACGGGTTTTAACTAGGCTTTATTTTCCTCCTCGGCACAAGCACGCTCTTCTGCGGTCATACCCAGTAGCTGATCAGGCATCAGGTACCAAAGGCGGACAGCCTACTGCTGGGTAATAACAAAAATCATCACTACAGGCTAGTTCAAAATCTAAAGTCTTACTTAGACTGTCATAAACGCAGTCTTCGGAGAAAACACAGACTTAGTTGTAAGCCGTTTTAATCCTAATGAGACACTAAGAAACAAACGTGAACAAACCCAAGAAACTAAATTTGTCAGACGACTCCCCGCGGAAGGTAACGTGGGGCTGGGGGAGAGCTATTCTAGTTTACACTTTTACCTTAAATGATCTCAAATACAGGCTAGCAAGAGGCCGTTAGCGTACCTCTTCAAACCTTTTTTTCACCTTCACCAAAGCAAGCCAACAGAGAACACCTTGCTTGTTAGACAGAGCCAGCAGTTCAGAGCAGTGTGGGGAATTGCCTCTGCTGGCAGGCACCTCTGCCTGCTGCCGAGCTTCGTTTCTGCACCTCCCGGCTAGTGCTCCGCTCTAGTTCGGTGGCTCCCGAAGCAGCAGTTGTGACCTCCAGGGAGACCACAGCAGTTAAAACAGGGTCATAAGCCAAGTAATCCTGTGTTTCACAACCAGAAGTACAGAACTGTTGCTCCGTTTCTCCTTTTTATTGATCTACTGATGTTCACTGACGAGGACGTCACAGTCCTCCTACGTATCTTTAGGCTCTTCTGTGATGGACGGTTTCAGATCCGTCACCAGTAAATTACAAGAGATTCCTTCCCCAGTATACCATTTGCTAAAACAAATCATCAAAACAACCTCAAAGGGTCTGCTATGAAAATTATTTAATTTGTAAGAGGAAGAACTGAAAACTTATTGGCAAACACAGTACTGTTGGATATATTTTGCTTCTATTTTCAAAATGAAATTGTCCAATTAATCACTTTTGTTTACATTTATGTTTTCAATGCTTGTCAAAACTTAAATTAGGACCAAGCCTTACACACTTAGAAGCCCGAAGGCTTGTATTTTATTCAACTTAAAAATGAAGATGTAGGGGGACAAACATTTTCGAGTTGTGATTTAATTCAAGCTGGTTTTTAATAAATTTGACCAGTGAACAAAAGCTTCAATTATTTGCAGATCTCTTCTACATTAAGCCTTCTCCTCCCCTTTGATTTCATGTCATCTACAACCAGCCCATTTCAAACACCGGTGGATGCTTCCAGCAACAAACCTACCCACCTTCCGTTAGCAAATAAACGTCTACAATAAAAATAACCTGGGCCTACTTTGCTGCACATCTGCCTCTCTCCTCCTTATTTTCCTTTCTCGTCAATCTTATTCTGTACTACATAGCCACCTGCTCCTACTTTAACTGTTCTCATTAATGTCACTGCGTTAAATGTGTATAGTAAATGCATGCATCTAAATACGCGCACTTGCAAGCAAAATGAAGTGGCTTTTCAAGAACCGAGATTTCAGGGTGCGTCTAGATCTAGGCCTACTTTTCCCAGCAGTTATTGCTCATCCTGCTCCAGGCAGATATCCTAAACGCTTTCACAGCGGCAAACAACTCCAGTTGCTCAAAAAATTATTCTCAGCTGCAGAGGGCACGGCTTTGATCCTGGTACTGCGATTCTGTTCAGATTTTAAATCCCATTCATAGCGATACTTCAGAAGCACCAGACACGCAGATAAGGGTTGCCAAATTGTGCCCGTGTGGCCTCATGCCTTTCCCCTGGAGGTCACGACAAAAATGTCACTGGCTTCAGTGATTCAGAATGAAGCTTTTCATTTGGAGTTCAATTAACTTAAGCTCTTAAAATAAAAGACATCGGAAAAACGTCGGCAACTCACTCACCGAAGGAAACCATTTCGGCAATTACTCATTACTAGCTTAATGGATACGTATTAAGCAATCAGGTATGTTTAATCCTGGGCTGCTGAGAACTGATGAGGAAAAGAGAGTCCCTGCAGCAACACATGCAGCCCTCGCTCGCAGACGGTGATGAAAAGCTGGCTGCAGAGCAGCAGGGAGCGAACAGCTGAAGACAGTTGCAACTCCTGTTCATAGCTATTTTGAAAACGTTTTTCTTCCTGGTGCTGAAGAAGCAGCGTCTCAAGTCTTTTTTCCCCTCGATTGTCCACAGAATTTGTTCACTGCCATGAACACCCGCCCACTGAGAAATAAATGGATGTTACGCTCAAAAATAAGATAGAACTCAACATAGGGTTTTTTAAAGTCAATTTATGCTGCTCGGTCTAAAGTAGACGTGACACAAAACCAGTCACATGAAAGCAGTAACTGTTTCTCAGACCACTCTCCTGGCGACCTGCTTTTGGAATCGTGAACCCCAGTATGAAGCCTAGCATGTCTCTGACAAGTGACTTCACTCCTCTCTCGTCCAGTCATTCCGTCAGTTTTCTGTCATTGGTAAGCATTATTTCTGAATTTATATACCATCTCATACTTTCAGAGTGACCATCAATAATTCTTGATCAATCTCTGTACCTTGGTGGGTTGTTTTGTTGTGG
>VZSC01014579.1:55183-74101 GCA_013398225.1 Steatornis caripensis
TTTTTTTTTTTTTCTACAGAACAGTCCTAGCAGATACATCGCAGTTTTCAAAGACGTAAATACAAATTGTATATGGTGAGATGTAGCTGTTGAAAGCTGAAATGAGAAGGAAATTTCACTAGCGATTTCTCAGTTTTGAAGAACTAGCATTTTGACCTTAATAATCCAGCACGAGTCACTGCAGTGCCTGTGGACCTCATTACTGATAGCCTGAGCCTTAAAACAGTGTTACCTTTCCACATCAAAAGGACAAAACAATCTGATAGGATCTAGAGAGATCTGAATGTAACATGTAATGGTACAGCATTTTTTGAAAGTTATTCCAGTACTATTAAGTAACGAGTAACTTAATTTCAGTAAGACTAAAAGATGCATAAAATAACTGTATACATAAAAGGTGGATTGTCAAAGCCTTTTTCGGGAAGCATATTCATTCACTGCTACAAAGCAAAACCCACCGTTGTTGTGGAAGTTAGCAGCACTAAGCTATGACAAGATTAATGAAAATATTCGAGTCCCTATTCCCAAACATGCCTGGCAGAAATATGTTCTGTCTTTCCCAGTGATACTGCATCTATCAGCTCTCAGAACAATTTGTCTTCATGGATTTCATTTGCTATTCTCTTCAAGGACAGAGCCAGTGTCTTCCAAAAAAGTCCAAAATTTATTCCAGAGAACTTCAAAATTTATTTTTATTCCGTATCTTCCGTGCTGGCGTGACTGATGCTCTTCCTTCCAAATGTTTTCCATGAGACTGAGTCACACAAATTACAATTCAAATTAAAACAAATGTCAGAAATGGACCCAAATATTAATGAGCAGTGGGTCTCACAGGTGTCATTTAAAAACTGGAAAGATTAAAGAAAGTAACAGAAAATGGCTACATATTTTCTTAGGATCCCTTTGTCACTGATGCTTAATTTGGTTCTTTTCTGATTTCTCATTACAGTTGTAATGTAAGAGGGAAACTCTAGATGGCCTTTTGCAGTTTTGCTTTAATGACCAAACTTCACAGGGCTTTTATTTCAGTAAAAAAGTCTCTGGAAGAATCACCACGGGCCAAGGAAACTCCAAGTATTCCAGATACGAACGAGCAAAATCACAGAAAGATACGGCACCTGGGAAAAGAAGCATGTTTATCTTTGCCTCCCTTTTTAGTTTCGTAGGGTTCTGGCGATTTTTTAACCCATTTCCCTGTCTTTCCCCTCCTTCAGTCAGTTTGTGTTTGTCCTTGGTTATGCTAACACCATAGGTCCACTGCCCCAAAGTTTTCCATCTCTTCTGCCAGTGTGACTCTCCGAATTCAAATACATATCTTTCACAGACAACAAAAGCAGCAAAAATGGATTGATGTTACGACAGAACCTATAGAACATCACAGGTTTCTCCTTATTTAGGTATTTGTTATACACATAACGGGATTGACCGAAGAAGATGGAAAGCAGCAACTTCATTTACATACAACTTGTGATTCTTTCCAGACTGGTACAAATTTAATCACACGAGTTCTTGGAGAGTATTTGTCATGCTCAAACACTGGAAAATTTGGGAGACGAAAAATCATACAGCACAAACTTTACAAGGAGAGTGTTCAGCCTCCCATATTAAACCCTTGACGCCTGCTTAGGGGACAGAATAAGTAGCATTACAGCTAAAGCCTTTATTTGAAATATAAACTAAACAAATTTACAGAACCTTTCCAGATTAGTACGGGACAAAGAGCTTAATCCTCTACCTTGTATAATTCCACCATTCTTCCCAGTCTTTAAACATCTCAAAACTTAAATGCTGCCAAGACTACAGACAACAGCACAGAATCTTTAAAACTAACACAAGAGATTGGTTTTAAAAGCAGACGCAACAAATATTACCTTGGCTTCTCATTTTAAATAACATTCACATTTATGAGAAATATTCTGAGCAATTTACTCTATTTTCTCTAGTTCTTCATCTCAAATTACACCGCTGCTCTATTCTGAAGGAAGTTACGGTAGTACAAGTGGGTGATTTGCCCAATCTGCAACCAAGGTTTTATCAGACTAGGCGCTTTCTTGTAATCCATAACGTCATCCAGAAACAAACACAATTTATTGCAGTCTCACCTCTACTGCAGTGTATTCTAAAAAAAAAAAAAAAATCACGGCATCTCCTTTCTAGTAATATGTGTTGTGCTCTTATATGGCTTTAGTCTACTACCTGGGTGATTGCAAAAGTGAGGAAAAAAAGGAAGTGTTTCTTTTAAAGTGTATCTAATCCCTTGTTTAATTATTTCACACAGATTGTATTTTGATAAACATATCTCCTCCTGCAAAAATGACTGAACTTGCATTTTTTATACATCTAATGTTTCAATAACTTTGAAAACTTATACTGATTTTAGTCATCTTCTATTTGCATTACAGCATTTAAAGGATAAGAAGACAGATTTATGAATTAGTTCATAAATAATGGAAAAGCTGCTATTTAAGCAACTGATATAAGGTAACTTTGATTGAAACTTGCTTTTCGGAAGTTAATAGAAGTCAATGCTTCTGCTTTTTAACTCCTCTGTTCAGTAGAGTATTTCTTTTTAACCGGAGGAAAAAAATTGTTATTGAGCTACTTAAGTGTCAAAAACATACCAGTAGCAAGATTGTACCAGTGGAAACAAACTTCTCCGTGGTAGACAAGTTGAAAATGAGTCAAAATTGTGTCCTTGAGACAATGAAGGTCAACTACACACTGGGTTGCATTAATAAGCCTGCCGAGCAAAGCAGTAGGCTGAGCGAAAAATTTATTCTCCCCTATTTTGCACTCACAGCAGCCTTGTCTGTAGAACTAAGCACAGCTTAAGGCTCCTTGGAACAAGACACACACGGAAATGCTGCAGGAAATCCAAATGAAGCGCCACCAAGTTAGGGGGCTGCAAGAGATGGGGGCAGTCAAAAACTGGGTTTATCAGCAAGGCTGTGAACTCTCTGTGTTTGGAGACGTTTAAAGGCTAACGCACGAGGGCCTGAGGAAGCCGACAATTTTGAAGCTGGCCCTGCCTTAGAACAGATGATCTCCAGTGTCAACCTAATGTTTTTCATGATTGTATGAATAAATCACTTTACAATGATAGATCTTCTAAAAGTTAGTTAAGAAGTTATCTAAACCATGCTACCTGACTTAGAAGTCTGCGATTTAAAAGCTAGCTCCTCACCAGATGAAAACGACGTCACTTGATTGAAGCTAGCACCTTGGGATGACGCACGCATTTGTGCGCACATGCCTTCTGTTATCAACAAACTTCTTGCCTACCTTACCTAAGCATAGGCTCTTAGATCAGGCAATGCCCACCTGGATGGCAGAGTAATCACCACCGGATGAAAGGATTTCAGCAAATCCTAATTCAATACTTCTCATTTCAGTTTAGAGCATCGTTCCTTAAAATAATATTGCAAGGCAAAATCCTAAATGCCAGTTGTCAGTCAGTAACACAGCATCCCCCTGAAGCTGCTGTTTGTATGGATCTTTCTACAGCTTTTGAGTGACTAACACTAAGCTTGTCAAAATAGTATCTGCTGCTACAGCAGCCTAACAGGAATTATTTTATTTACTGTGAATGCAATCCAGTTCAAAACCCAGTCCTATCTGCTATCAAGACCTAATCCAATTCAGCTGAATAAATTCTCCTGGGGATGGCACGTTAACAAAATCGATCGCCTTGTCTTAACGGGAAAAATTTAGCAGATGCACCCTATTCATAGTGAGGGACTACCGTAACAAGATCTCATCTTTCTGTACAAAAGATTAAAGGGAAATTCTCCACTTCTGTTCTTTGTTCACCTTGGGGAAAATTTTTACGTACTTTGAAAGACAGCCAAGTCTCAGAGATGACCTTGAAACTAGTTGCCTAAAAACTTTTATAGAACTTGGGCTAAAGAACCCTTGTAACAACTGACATCTTTATCATGCGTTGCTGCTTCCAAAATTAACATCCAAGCCTCAGGGGCAGGTGGTATCATAACAAACACTCCGTGCCATTTATGTAGGCTAAGGAAACATACGTTTAAGTGAAGGCAGGAATCTATTATGAGTCTGATTCAAGTCTTAACAAGTTTAACTGAAGGATTATTATTAGTCCGGTTCTGCAACTTGTTCCTAATAAAGACAGTTAAAACTGGCATTCACGGTCTTTCTGATACACACTTATTTCTCCCGTATTTCTCTGCTCACTCCAGGTCTTATGCTCCTCTTCTTTCTTTGCTCCCCTAGGTTCACAGCTTATGGTGTTGGGTTCGCTCCAGGAGAAAGAGGGATGGGAGGTGACAACAATTTGTCAACATTCCCCATTCTTTGCCAGAAGTACAATGATGATGATTTATCACTCTTGGGTGTTCTTGGGGTCATTTTTGTGTATTTTTTTAACACCGTTCCCTTACTAGCTCCCTTCTCAATGGTTCACAATTTTATGTTACATATGAATTTACTGTATATGGTTACGTATTTTAATGCGATGGGTACTCGCTCTTCGTTTTCTTCCCTAAAACTGTTTTCAACAGCTCTCGAGGTTGCACTAATTTAATGACCATTGGCGAGTTGTTTATAACTCCGATACCTCTAGTATCACACTGTGTTTGTACTTTCAGGACCTATGCTATCATTTTGTATTTGTGCAGTTCGGTAACCTCTGTTACAGCCTTCAAGCTGTGGTTTGCTGATAAACTAAGGTTTTATTAGCACGGGCTAATCATGCATCTATCTTTGCTCAAGGTCAATAACAGTTCACTCTTCAAAACTATGATATATTCAAATACGCACACATAGAAACACAACGCTCTGGAAACAACTCGCTGCGCCAGTAGCTGCTAGTTACTGCAGTATCTCCAGTATGTTACTGAAATTGCCTGACAATAATATACCCGCCACTGACAAAGAACAGTAATGACATTCTCTCCAAGGTGAGGACTTCCTAACTGTAATGAACATTTTTGTGCTCCTTTTGTAAGAATTCGTTGAGCCCAGGGACTGTCTTCACGAACGAATGTCAACAAGCACTAGTCCATAGAGATTATTTCTAAAACTCTACATACTGAGGGAGTCAGGTGAGAACAGTCTGCAGAAAAATGTTGAGATATGAGCCACTTTAAAAAAATAAAACCTTTGAACAAATATTTAAGTTTAGATGAAGCCTGTATTTCCTTAGAGGTATAGTACCCGTGACATAGCAAAAAAGCATGACTCAGTATTACTGATTCACACAAAAAGATCTTCTGTTGACATAGTCAGAAAATCTCCCTTTGAGATGACTTGTCTGCTTACAGCCGAGTATCAGGACACATCTGGCATTGTTTGGCTGGAGGAGATTCTGACAAAATGGCCGTGTTTGTTGAGTTCAGGATCCTGTGAGGAGGAAGAAAGGTAAAAAGCAAGATCCCAGCCCTGGACTTGGAGATCATCCAGCAGAGCCTCCTCTCAAAGCAGGGTTAAGTTCAAAGCTGACAAGAGGTTAAGCTGCTGCTGTGAAAGTTCTTGCGATCGTTACCACGGCTTGTTCTCGATGCTTTACGTAAATCCAATTTATTTTGTATTGGCACTGAGCACGCATTTGGGGTAGGTGAATGTGCTTCAGCTGACAACCTGTAACTTGTTTGGGCACACATGAATATACCAGAAGTTTCATCTCTACACCACAAAAGTTCTTTTCATCTCTGGCAGTAGCAAAGCTGTAAATTGGACAAATATTTGCCAGAGTTCAATCACACTGGCCAGAAGNAGGTGAATGTGCCTCAGCTGACAACCTGTAACTTGTTTGGGCACACATGAATATACCAGAAGTTTCATCTCTACACCACAAAAGTTCTTTTCATCTCTGGCAGTAGCAAAGCTGTAAATTGGACAAATATTTGCCAGAGTTCAATCACACTGGCCAGAAGTGGCATTTGGCAAATTGAAGCTTACCTGCGATATAACTTCTGAAAAAAGGCTGACAAGAAATAATGTCAAGAAAACATTAAACATAAGGACAGGTTTACTTTAAATTTTGCTTCAGATCACAAACAAGGCTCCAAAGGCCTTTTTAGGTACCAAGCAGTGTGCTACGCTGCTGAGGTCAGCAGTGACGATGACTTCGTGATTGAGTTCAGCAAGTGCATTACATGCAGAGCACAGGGAAGGAGCTGCAGGACCATGCTGAGGGGTAAGAGGGGGTGAAAAGTCTGGTATGAAGAAAAAGATTAAGACACACAGAGTAACCTAAAGAACAGCAAAGAGGAGGAGACATGATAAAATAAAAAACCAGGAAGATCAGTTTACTTTTATTGATTGCAGCATATAAAAATTGATTATCAGAGAGAGGTGGTTACAGGTTAAAATGAACGGAAACAACTTGCACAGAAATATTTAGCAGTATACGTAAAAAAGAAAGATTGCATTTTGAAATCCTGCACACAAAAGGGCAGGATCTGAATGTAGCTCTAAGTCAACAAGGGTATATTTACAATGCAGATATGTGAATATAGGCAGGAGACGCAGGTAACAAAGCGAGACGTGAAGAACAAAAAGCAAGAAGTAGCAAAATAACCTTGCGGAGGATGGGAGATGGAAGGAGAATGCAGTGACTAGTTCAAGTTTTATTTTATTCAAATTCTCCTGCCTCAGAAGGAAATGCATCACTAAATCAGAAAAGGATCTGCTAGAATTAAAAATGATAAAACAACATAAGACAAGAAAAGGTATTAGGTTTTCTTAAAACAGATCCTACAAAAATGATCAATACAAGATCAGAGGACAAGTATAAAAATAGTAACGTGAAAGAAAGAGCGTGAGTGAACATTACATCATTCTATGCACTATCGTTATAAACTTTGTTAGAGAATGGAGGGCCTGGGAGCGAACTGAGGATTGCTGAGAAACGATACAAGATTCAGTCACAGCAGATAAGCAGACAACAATAAGGGAGTAAGGCAGAAAATATGTACCAAACAATAACGCAAATGGAAACGAACCACTTTGTCAGTGGGTAGTTGGCAGGGAAAACTGAATTAAGAGGGGGCCTGACATAGAAATTACTTAAGAAACGTTCAACAATTCAATCACAGGAAAAGAAGCAAACGCACTGTTCAAATTTATCGGAAGAAACGTGCAAATGCGAACACTGAGATACACTTTAAACTGCAGGGCGCTACCACGGAGCAGCTGTAAGGCTGTAGAAATTGAGATACAGACAATATCGTTGTTTGCGAAAATGCAGTTCCCAATATAAACTCTCTAGAAGAAGTTCAAGACAACTAGGTAGGCTCTGCCATTATAAACCGTTATGTTAATTTGTATATACACTGTACAACAACAGTTTTAGGCTAAACATTAAGTTAACTACGAGATCATTTTTATCGGACACCACTTTCTGCAAGGGCAAGAAGTCGTCAGAGAAAGCTAAATGCAGGCAAACATTATTCTCATATGTTATCTAACAGCTCTATTGGGTGCACTTGTCTCAACAGCGAGAGAAATTCGTCCCAGGTAAAATCCTTTCAGATTAACAACAAGAATAATTGTCAGTACCTTATCTTTTTCCTATCCTACACCCAGCAATTCAGTTTTTTCGTAGCATTTTCAAAACGAGCCATTCTCTTTCACACACAGATTTAGACACATAAACTAGGCTTGTGCAGAACGCCATGTCAGGAAGGCTGTGTTCCCGGAGCAATGGTTTTCTTGCACCAAATGGTTTTTTAAAAGTAAAGTTGTGTATTCTGCATAGCTCCAAACCCTCCCATTTGAGCTGTATTTTAATCACCGATCAAAGCTCATCAATCTTTGGGAGGAGGTGCACCTCCACAGAAGGCCAGCATGGTCCGTGTTTGACATCTAAGTCATTAGTGACCTTTAGAGAGAGACAGAGAGAGACAGACAGAGAGAGAGAGACAGAGAGAGACAGAGAGAGAGAGAGAGAGAGACAGAGACAGAGAGAGAGAGAGAGAGACAGAGACAGAGAGAGAGACAGAGACAGAGAGAGAGAGAGACAGAGACAGAGACAGACAGAGAGAGAAGAGCTCAGTTGGAAGGGACCTACGACGAACATCTAGTCCAACTGCCTGACCGCTTCAGGGCTTCAGAGTTAAAGAGCAAATAATTTTTTTGTATTATTTTTTTGGGGTGAATTCACCCAAGCAAGGTAAAGAGCCTTGAGCAAGAAGTGAGGATTGACTCCAGTTATTCAGCTAGTCAAATCTCTCTTCCAAGTGAGCGAAACTGAAGAATCAGAGAAAATCTGATCATTTATCATAAACCAGCCCAATCTTCTAACTTTCAGGTCCAGTATAGCATGCCTTGAGGCTCATTAGTGGTATTACTGCATTGTTTTTTTAATGATTATTATGACTGTAAGGAAGAAACATTAACATCAAAACTAATACACTCATCCGTCTGCCCAGGGATTCTCTTGTGTTAATTAAACAACTGTGGCAAGAACAGACTATCTACTATGGTGGTAACGTTTTGCCGTTCTGCTCGTACACGTTGCCTGTTCCCTCTCTGACCCAGCAGTTCCATTACACAGCATTTCCCCTGGAAGCACCGCCTCTGCTATGCCAGTGCCCGAAAACTCTGTATGCAGGAAGTCACACGGCAAAAGCTGCGTGGAAGAGAAGGAAGATAAGCTAGTCTTAAAACAGTTCTCTGTATGCTCTGGGGACTTATCCTAATTCTATATGCTCATTTCTGCTCTTCCAGAACATTAATTCATTAACGGGGGACAGGGAGGAATCTGTTGAGAGCTCATCCACAGCGAGCGCACGGTCAGTAAGGCGTGCGTGCACACGGTCAATAAGGCGTGCGTGCACGTCCACTGCTTCTGTTCTGCTGGTACTGTGCGTACACCACGCGCTAAGAATACAGGGAAGTCGATCAGCTTGTTCTCAGGTAAACCACGGGAAATTTTANGTGCACACGGTCAGTAAGGCGTGCGTGCACGTCCACTGCTTCTGTTCTGCTGGTACTGTGCGTACACCACGCGCTAAGAATACAGGGAAGTCGATCAGCTTGTTCTCAGGTAAACCACGGGAAATTTTATATAAGCTGCCTTGGGAGGATGGAAGCCTGAACCGACCCAATCTGGACGTGACCCTGCTGTTCTCTCTGGACTTTAGTCTAAATAGCTAAATAGTAAATAAAAGCTTAGCTATTTTAAGTAGATTTAGGCATGCGACTCACTAATATTCATAGAACTCAGTCAACTAAATCCACAAATGGTACCTGAAAAATATTCATGTTAAACAAAGCTGAACATCGTACACGCAGAAAACTGTCAAACCAATTGGGTTCCCCCCCCCTCACTTCTTATAAGGGTATACAACGCCTCAGCCTCAAAGCTGCAATTCAGATCTCTGGACCAGTAACTAGTAGGGTCTGCTCTTCCGAATGCTTTGTTCCAATGTTCTTCAGCAATTACAGTATGCAAATGTTTTTCTTAACTACACTTGCTTTATACAGCTGTAAGAGCGGTTTGTCACGTTTGACTTCATCAAGCGACACGGGATGTCTGCAGGCATTTAACAAAGTCAGTTAATGAAATAACCGGCATATACTAACAACAGCAAAGCAGACTCAACAACACAGCAGAACAGAATTAAATAGTTCAAGGCAACATATATCAAAGGATAAAGCATTTTGTCTGTCTGCCAGAGATTCCCCTTACCCTATTGCACCTGAAAACTAAACATATACACCCTCAGTAGCCTTTAGGCGTCCATGCTACTTGCTTACTAGTTTATTTCACTAAACATCTCCTGTCAGCATAGCCAGAAACCCGGGATTTTAAGAAAGGTCCATCACATTGAATAGGTTTGTGTTTAATTTCCTCTCTTGCTTATAAACTTTATCAGGCAAATTGATTATTTCCATGGCATTCAGCATTGTACAAAGGGTGCCAGCTTTTCTTCTCCAATATCTTGCTGTGCCAACGACACCGGCATCTATTTTACATCTCCTTTCACAGAATTTCAAAGGATAATAGTCAACTCAATCTATGCCTCAGTTCTCAAGACACAGGGTAAGCATATAGTAAACATAAGTTATACAGACTCACGCGAAAACAATGCAGGACAGATCAGATATACCTCCTGGATTTCATCATTCCTTAGGCAATAGAGGTTTGTAAGTAGAAATCCCCTTGCTCAAAAGTAGAACATATCTTTTTGTAATCACGAGTATTGTGCACAAAAGAACGTCTCCAGCCCTTTTAAGGCACCTAATACCGTCCTTCCTCCCATGTTTTGATAATCGCTGCTACAAAGACATCAGAACTCTGCAACGAATTACTGCAAAATTTTCCACAAAATCATGCCACATCTAATCAAGAGCAACTAGGAAAGAGTCTCCACAGGTTCCCATCATCTGTGCCTTTGAACACTTCTACCCTGCTTCAGAATATCCAACAATGGATTTTTTTGGTATGATTTTGTTTACTTTTGTCTTCTTCACATTGTGAACTGCGGCATCAGCCCCCGCACTTACGCATCCCCTTACGGACACTGTTGCACAATCCAGCAAAGACTTCTAAAAAGTCTCCGGCAGCAGCTTTGAGCGTGCACAGCACAAGCACAACTGCTAGGAAAGGATGTAGGATGAGCTGCGGAAGCTGCGTACGTCCTGATTTACTTTGAACAGAGAACAAAACGAACTGTGGGCTGCAATTAGTAGTAAATTCTGATCTTCTGTGTTGAACTAACGCCAAATTAGAAAGTCATGATTTTACCAGGCATATTTTTTTCCTTAGACCAAACAATAATTTGAGTCTCATCTTCCATTACACACAAAGGATTACTCCAAGGTGCAAAAAAAGAAAAGCCTGAAGACATTAAAGAACTCCTAAAGAAATTTCTAAAAGCGTAAAGCAGTACAGCCGAAGTTTATACATTACATTGAAAGACCAAGTTTTAAAATTCGCATGTATCAGCAAGTCACGGGTTATTTCTTTGAGATTTGCCAAAGGGGTTAAAAGTAAATAATGTATTTAACAAGTCCAAGCCCTTGTGCTCATTAAACGTAAAATATGACACAACTGACCTTAGTAGGAATTTAAAACAAACATATATAAACTTGCTTTTTATTCAGAATTCAAGCAACCCTTGTCCTTTCTCATGCAGTTTGTGCTGGTGAATTTCTGCTCCTACTGAGGAATAACTCACCAACAAAAATGGCAAACGTATTGGAAGTGCAAAGCAATAGCGACATAACAGAACGGGCCTCAACATCCTCACCTGCGTCCAGAAGACAGCGTGGTTTTGAGATTCTGATCACAGACTTTGAACAAAGAGCTGAGAAACAGATGGTGAAGCGACTCAAGAGCTGCCTCACTGCTCTCTTCCCTGCTGTAGAAACAAGCTGGTGCACAGGAAGACAACAAACTTGTTCGGGGGAGAAAAGAAGCCAAAACCCAAAACAAACAGAAAAACAAATCAAAGGAAAAGTCACAACATATTTTACCACTGCACTGCTGCAATGTCTGTCCGCTACAGAATCACAGTTCTTAGAACGGAGCCAATATTATTTTCTCTTCTGACCATAAGCAAAGGCACTAAAAACTATTCATGCAAGACATACAGACTAATTCGAAAAACACCACTCTTACAGGCAGACGAATGTCCGTGCTGTTGGGGTGTGCATCTGTTCAAACTTAAACCGCCAAAAAGTGCTGAGTGCAGAATTTTCCATGCTCTTCACGGTTTTATTTGTTTTGAGTTTCAATCCCTGTGTATGAATATTTTGTTTATCAACAAAATCTTTTCAAGATTTACATAACAGTTTCTTTCACAGCTGACCAACATACGGTTTTTCAGAAAAATCATTTACCAATAAAACCAGATGCAATAGCCATATACACAAATGTGAAAGCAGTTTTATTTTCACCAACTCCATCTGCCAAAAACCCAGAAATCTTAACCTTCTTGTAACGTAGAGGAACGATAAAATGAACCATACTGATTCCAGATAACCAGCACATTACTTCAAGATGTGCTTTTTCTTCTTCGCTTGCCTCTGCAGCCGTACTAGCCGATACGTCACATCACTTTTGCACAGAACACCGAATCCAGGGATAGGTTTTCCATACATGATACGTCTTCCCTCATATCTCAATATGTACAGTATGTACTTTAACAGCAGAAATCAATGTTCTGACAATTCCCTAGGAAGCTTTCGTATTTATCTCCAACAGGCTATATGCAGCACTAGATGCACTCAGATTTGATTAGATTTGCACCTAACCCAAACCCCAAATAACGACTGTAAGTTTTACCTACAGATCANCAATACGTCTTCCCTCATATCTCAATATGTACGGTATGTACTTTAACAGCAGAAGTCAATGTTCTGACAATTCCCTAGGAAGCTTTCGTATTTATCTCCAACAGGCTATATGCAGCACTAGATGCACTCAGATTTGATTAGATTTGCACCTAACCCAAACCCCAAATAACGACTGTAAGTTTTACCTACAGATCAGCACCCGTAAATTTCATTTATTGCACAGTCAAGCAAATTATTCTGCTTGTTGAGGCAGAATACATTGCTATAACACAGACCAAGAGTGCAGCTTCACACTAAATTTAATCCAATCTAATTGCGGGCTACCTTCCTAATGGGCAGTTGTAATCCCCCCTCCAGATGTCAGCTGGATCCGTGGACTGATTTAACGAACCCGTGCCCACACGAGCTCACGATCAGACAGGCAGGGCAGGTAAATGGGATATGTAGTTGGTGATCGGCCTGGCAGTGGCACGGCCCTTTCCGGCAGCAACCGGAGCAAGTATCATGCCTAAGCGAGCCCTAGATGCTTTCCACCTTCCTTAAAATCTCTCTCTTGCCTATTGGACACGTCACACGCAGAGTTTCAATGTATGCATCTCATTATCAGAAAACAGTAACATTCTTGAAGGTTCATAAACCAGAAAAGTACCTCAGAGTAAGCAGTTTCTTTAAAAAAGTACTAATCCATTTTCCCAAAATAATCCCAATACTTGAATACTTACTTTCGGAGCATGAAAACTGGCGGGAAGTTTACACAAAATTACGCGATCCTGAGAACCCACAGCAATGCCCCCAGGAACACCTGCACGCCTATACAGCTAGCAAAGGTTCACAGGGCTGCTCCTCAGGTGACAGACACCACAGCACCGCACAAACTCACACTAACCCTAGGTCTCTCCATGAATTACTTATCCTGAGCTATTATGTTTACTGTGTTACTCCATTCTGAACTTCTCTTCGGAAGAGGAAAATACATGATTCGCAGCCCATTTGAAAACAATACAAACCACTAACAGAGTTTTAGTAGCAAACAACTGCTGCTGCACCACTTCTGCCTTATCTCACACGCAGCTGTTACTGCTGCTACTTCCTCAACACCTTTTCAGTTTTATATGAAATCTTCTCTCGGCTATGTGCTTCCTTTTAATAAAAAAGATTCTTTGTACAGTCTTATAAAACTTGAATTATTGCAATTTTCAATAACCACAGAGATACAGGAAATAGACTCTCGTGCCACTTACTGGTATAAGAAGTTAAATTTTAGCAGAATTTCAGTATTCATTTAGAGGCTGTCTGAAGGTGAAGACAGAGCTTTGTCAGATCACAAATTCAATTAACTAGTAATGATTAATTCACATGGTAAGGGATCCAAAAGCTTAGTTTGTAGTACTCTGATATACATTAGAAATAATTATTGCAACTTTTTATTATACCTCTCAGTCTAAGAAATACTACGTTGTTCTTAATATCGCTGTTCTGTTCATTTTAATTAAAGAGTATGCACCTGCTGATGAACATAGAAAATGTTTATTCATTACTCAGAGCAAGCCATCTAAATGATGCTTAATACGACTCTGGGCTGCAACGCTTTCTTAAACCATGAAGGGGCATTGATTGATACTTTTATTGCGATAGTAATTTTAATTCAAACCATGCCTTTAAAGTTCGACCAACATAAGTATCAGCAATGGAATTATTTTAAACATCTTATCTAAAAAGTGTAAGCTACATTTCCATACCGACACATACAGTTCCGTAATTCCATGCATCTGAGGGTGAAAGATTTGTATCCATGTAGTCGCTCTTCTATTCTCAAACACAAATCACCCATTTTAATCCCAGGATCTAATCACATTTGAATCACCTGAATGGAGTATCGTATACATAAACAACATTGCCTCTCAAATAGGTATGATGCGCCAAGAATGCGAGAATTTGCGTTGGCAAAGTAATTTCTCTCATTCTGCCCCCAAAAATGGTTTTAAATATGAACTTTTGTAAGGTGCTAGAGACTGTGAGATCCTTTTGAAGGCCAACAGCACCCTGGCTTGTGTCAGCAGTAGTGTGGCCAGCAGGACCAGGGCAGCGATCATCGCCCCGTACTCGGCGCTGGTGAGGCCACCCCTCAAACAGCGTGTTCAGTTTTGGGCCCCTCACTGCAAGACAGACACCGAGGTGCTGGAGCTCATCCAAAGGAGTAAAATGGAAGCTGGGAAGGGCCTGGAGCACAAGCACTGTGAGGAGCGACTGAGGGAACTGGGGTTGTTCAATCTGGAGAAAGGGGGCTGAGGAGGGAGACCTTGTCGCTCTCTGCAACTGCCTGAGAGGAGGCTGTGGCAAGGGGGGGTCGGTCTCTTCTCCCCAGTAACAAGCAACAGGATGAGAGGAAACAGCCTCAAGTTGTGTCAGGGGAGGTCTCGATTGGATATTAGAAACAATGTCTTCACCGAAAGAGTTGTCAAGCATCAGAACAGGCTGCCCAGGGAAGCGGTGGAGTCACCGTCCCTGGAGGTATTTAAAAGACGTGTAGATGTGGTGCTCAGGGACATGGTTCAGTGGTGGCCTTGGCAGTGTTAGGTTAACGGTTCGACCTGATGATCTCATAGGTCTTTTCCAACCAAAAATGATTCTATGATCCTGTCACCTCATAGTCCTCTATTTAGGATCTTCTTCCTACCAAGAGAGGATCAAAATAAGGACTTCTGCCTGCAAAGTTAAGATAACAGTAATTCCTGCACTGTTTACTTGTCTACAGCACACAGCCAGATGAGCAAACTCCGGCAAGCAGACTCTTCCCTGCCACAGCTTTCCGGAGCAGCGGTCAGGTCAGTAAGATTGTTAGACCAGCCCAACGCTGCTTCACTCTAGTTTCAGCCCTGCTCCTCCTCGCGCCCTTTGCCAATATACTTCACGACAGTCTTTGCAATACACCTTGCTCTTCATTATACTATTTTGTCTCGGAGTAACTCGTGTCGGCTAATTATCTCCCCACAAAGCCTGCAACATCATCATGTCACCTTATCACTCAAGATTTTGCATGTGTCAGCGTAAAGCCTAAAAGGAGGAAGGCACAGCCTAACCCCTTTTTAACACTTTATGCCAGACTCACTGTTGTGATGCGGTGCCACGTGTGTACAAATGAAGGAACGTTTTTCTTTCCTCCTTATTTGCTTGAGATACAGCCACTGTATTTTNTGGTGGCCTTGGCAGTGTTAGGTTAACGGTTCGACCTGATGATCTCATAGGTCTTTTCCAACCAAAAATGATTCTATGATCCTGTCACCTCATAGTCCTCTATTTAGGATCTTCTTCCTACCAAGAGAGGATCAAAATAAGGACTTCTGCCTGCAAAGTTAAGATAACAGTAATTCCTGCACTGTTTACTTGTCTACAGCACACAGCCAGATGAGCAAACTCCGGCAAGCAGACTCTTCCCTGCCACAGCTTTCCGGAGCAGCGGTCAGGTCAGTAAGATTGTTAGACCAGCCCAACGCTGCTTCACTCTAGTTTCAGCCCTGCTCCTCCTCGCGCCCTTTGCCAATATACTTCACGACAGTCTTTGCAATACACCTTGCTCTTCATTATACTATTTTGTCTCGGAGTAACTCGTGTCGGCTAATTATCTCCCCACAAAGCCTGCAACATCATCATGTCACCTTATCACTCAAGATTTTGCATGTGTCAGCGTAAAGCCTAAAAGGAGGAAGGCACAGCCTAACCCCTTTTTAACACTTTATGCCAGACTCACTGTTGTGATGCGGTGCCACGTGTGTACAAATGAAGGAACGTTTTTCTTTCCTCCTTATTTGCTTGAGATACAGCCACTGTATTTTCATAGGTGAAACATCAGGAGAAATATATTGTTGCCATAACAACCATATTAAGTAACATTGAGGTTAAAAAGTCCTTCACAAATGTTTTCAAGTGATAAGCTAATTTTAAAATGTTGACAAAGAGCACTTGAACAATAAAATAAGATATACTGTGTCCTGGTTTCAGCTGGGACCAAGCTGATTTTCTTCTTAGCAGCTAGAAAAGGCTTGTGTTCTGGATTCAGTATGGGATTTGGTACGAGAAGAACGCTGATAATACACTGATATTTGGAGTTGTTACTAAGAAATCAAGGACTTCTCAATTTTCCATGTTTTGCCAGTGTGCAAGTGCACAAGAAGCTGGGAGGGGACACAGCCCGGACGGCCGACCCGAACCGACCCCAGGGATATCCCGTACCGTCCAACGTCACGCTCAGCACACAAAGCTGGGGGAAGGAGCAGGAAGCGGAGGGACGTTCAGAGTGACGGCGTTTGTCTTCCCAAGTCACCGTTACACGTGATGGAGCCCTGCTTTCCTGCAGATGGCCGAACACCTGCCCGCCCACGGGAAGTACCGAATGAATTCCTTGCCTTTCTTTGCTTGTGCACACGGCTTTTGCTTTACCTATTAAACCGTCTTTGTCTCAGCCCACGAGTTTCCTCGCTTTTACCCTTCCGATTCTCTCCCCCGTGCCACTGAGGGGGGGAATGAGCGGGTGGCTGTGCGGGGCTGAGTTGTCGGCGGGGCTTAAGCCACGACATACTGGAAATATGAGCCTAAAACTAGAGAAGGGTTACTATAGTAACCTATGCTGTAAAGCACTATTCACGCAGTATGTTCCTGAACAGATAAATAATCCTCATTAACATTAAGGTACATCTCTACAGTAAGCTGGTAGAGTAAATAATGCTACAGGCTCTCCAGACATACTTACGCCATTACATCTGGTTCTGTCTGCAACATTTTAAAACAAACAAAAAATAGCAAGGTCCTGAATATCACCAAAGAACAGCAGCTGTGTTTAACAACACAAAGATTTATATTAACTCTGATTAAGTCGTAAAATCTCAGCAGCTCGGGAATATGGCTCCCAATACTTTTAATGGGTTGAGCTGAATCTAGGTGAGACATCATACATTCAATCAAATTTCTTTTGTTCCCAAAAATTATTCAATACAATCATTAATTTCTTAATTTCAGTGGTTAATTTCATGGATTCATCAGTCCAAGATTTATATCTTATCTTTGATTCTTTGACCAAATTGTATTTCAGGAGTTTCTTGTGTGGAATGGCAAGAGCAGAACCAACTGGTTTGGTTGTCCTCATCTTCTTTAGACAACAACAATTAATTTCCAAATTGAAAAGTCACTGATATTCAAAATTTCTACCTCAGAAAAACCCCAGAGGACTTCTTAAAATAGATTATGGAGTATGATAAAGACTTCTGCATTATTCTCATAAACTAAATAGTGAACCAGTGTATGCTCTGGAAATTCTTGGACGGTAACAGCCGTTTAAGATCACGCTTACATTCATTTCAGACAGATAACACGAGCAGCTTTCAACAACGCTCCTCAGCAGTTCCTCCTCAAATGCTGGCAATAGTTCCTGGGTGCAAAATGCTTTTGCAATGTCACATAAAATAAAAACGTGCATGTATTCAAACTTTCCTCAGTAATTAATGTTATTCATTTTAGACAAGTTAGACAAACCAGAAAAACACACTTACTTTAAATCTGACTTTATTTTGCATGGTGAGATATTAAATAATAGTCATATGATTTGAAGATCATACATAAAACTGTCCTAAATTCTCCGTTTCAAGATTTTAAGTTAATCGTTAGTAACAGCAGACGTAGGCAATATAAATAATAAATAAACAAAAATAAATAAATAAGAAATCTGACAATAAACTGAACCGACCTATAGAAAATGAGGGCAATGCTGTCGCATTTTAAGACGTACTATCCGACCCCCACATCAGTCCCTGCACATCTCTGGGACCATATATTATGGCTTAACCTGTTTATCATACACTTAATAAGCCCCAGCCTGAGTGCACGCCCTCAGGCCACAGCAAGCCCAAGTTAGTACAACTAAGATTATCTCATTACTTTCCATGGTGAGATGTATTAATAATTAAGCATAAGGCCAAGTTTTTTTCCACAAGAATAAAACACTGTATGAAATTTATTATACAATGCATGGGTATGGGGGTTTTTGTGTCACGTTTCTCCATTTCACAAAAATAAGACCAGCATGGATCTCTGAGACCTTAGTACAAAATATGCCGGACCAGTGGATTTACCTCTATCGCTCTCAAAGCACCCGGTGTTATGAGTGTTATATTTTAAAAGCTGTATTTCTGCGCAAGACATATTTACAAGAGCAGTGAAACAAATCTAGGAGCTGACCACATAAAACATATACTACTAATGGAAAACTAACCATTCCTCATAACACTGTTAATTTTACATTAGCCCACAGAAGTAGCACAATTCCAGAACAACACTTAAGTGATAATTCAGGCAGACAGCAGGAAGAGTGCAATCCAGCAATATAGAAATTAATATGTTCAAATAATCCATAGACATTCATTACACAGCTAAACCGACAGTTTTAAGTCTCAATATCTATTACAGGTGACTTTCTCTGGCATCTCAAATACTATGGATCTGCCTTTAAAAACTGTTGTTGCCCCAAATGTAAATTACAGTAAGAAAATGCATCTAGGCATCATCAGTTTGATAAAGCCAGCGTTCTCATCTAACTGAACAGTACTGTCATTCTGGGCAGAGTCTATGCATTTATTATACAGTTTCCTAGATTTC
>VZSC01014579.1:79717-103079 GCA_013398225.1 Steatornis caripensis
TTTTTTTTTTTTTTTTTTTTTACCATTTTAATTGCATTTCAGTAATACATACAAGGCCAAAACCCATTTGCTGTAGTGTTGTACTGACTACCACACAAGCATATAGCGAGAAAAGCTCCCTGCCTTAGGTTGTTTTCCTAACAGATCAGGGAGATATCGTTGAAGATACAAATGACGACTGAACAAGTGAAATTACTTACCCAAGGTCACAATCTGTCGATTTAAAATTCGTCCCATGGGACACCAGTATAATGTTAACCTTTTGCATGTGAAAATATTTCTTATCTTAGCACTTTTTATATTAAAAAATTTAATTGGAAGCAATGCTTCTAGTTCTGTACCGCCCTCTGATGAAACAGGGTATGCTTTGGTAATCAACAAAATAACTATCAAAAGAGTGGAAGAAGACGGCATCGAGTGCGGGACCCTGTTTCCTTTCCCTGTCTACGTTTCAATCAGCAGGTGACGCCTCATTCTTTGTAACGGCATCTTTAATGTTCTTAAGTATTGTTGCTTGGTACTGCAATATTATTTCTCCTTAAGCTTCTAGCAGGAACAAGTTTCTCTTTCTACGCTTTCGTGTAACTTGCATCTGATAAATGTTTACAATGAGTCTTGCTATAGGGACAGATAACGAGAAATCTAGCCAGTGAAGCTGCCCAGAGTTATTATAGAAAGATATGACTGACAGTGGTTTTGTTTCAAAAATCATCATATCTGATGAAAGAAAGAGCTAATATAGCTACTGGTTTGGGTCCAAATTCAGTCTTTCACTGAAGTCGTTCCAATGATTTCTTTGTGGATAGATCATATCTGTTATGTGGACCCAAATTACATGGAAGTTAATTTGTAGAAACCTTAAGAAACTATATATAGATTTGCTGTATCTTTAGTAACTAAGATGTCAGAAGATTTAGCTCCTGCAAAAAGATGCTCTAAGTGGAGCTGTCGAAACAGCAACAACCTTTTTTCTTACACTAATAAGAAAAACGTGCTATTTGAAAGCCTATTATTTCCACCAGATGGAAGGTCATTCCACTCTCCCAACATTTCAAATCAAATTTACTGCTGATAACTCCTTTATAACACTCCTATATCCTGTATTATTTATTCTAAGGTAAATGCAAGACGTGATAAAATGCTCTTTAACAACCATCCTTAGAAGCATTCTAGAAGAATTATCTTCTCAAGAGTACACAGTGAGCGAATAGTGATGTGCCTATTGGTCACTGTAAACATCTTCTGGATGTTTACAACTTTGTATTAAAATAAAGTTACGCCACGTGGACCAGAGGTATATCCTCCACATCTACACGACTGTATCCTCAATAATCAAAAGTCAGTATACGTTGTTTTTACGGTAATAAACGTTAAAAGACTGAGCAGCATAACACTAAATTCCTCTGAAATCTTACCATCTGTTTTGGAACCACACAAACAGTTACACTCTTCCTTGCAATTTTCAGGTGACCTTCAGAATATCAATTATGTAATTGTAATGAAGGAAGACTAATTCTTGTAACTTAGTGTCAACAGTAGAAGGTGTGTATCAATGAATTCAAGTACTTGGGATAAAACATGACAGTTCTGTTAACTTCAATTACTATCAACAGCTGGTTGAAAACATTTTCACTTAATAGTTACTCTAAATACCTTAATAGCTTAATAGAACACGCTACTTTCAACAGCATAATTCTTTTCCTGATAAATTATTTGCTTTTTGAAAGGAATGCCACTATTTTAGAGAAACTATTATTTTTTAATAGAATACAATTACAAAACCAGTGTTACCATACTACATATGATTGTTCTCCTCTCTAGTCAGAGGCTCCAGTGAGACATGATTTACGTCCCACAGGTTACGTAAATGGCTAGAGATGAGTGTGTTGGCCTGCACTAAAAAGAGAGAGATACGTTATAGATGTGTGCTTCCAACCAAGAAGCTCTAGAAGCCACAGAGCCACGGGGACAATACTATTTCTGAATTATAAGCCTTTCTGTTAGGTACACTTGCATTTTCCAATATTACTGCTGAATTTTGACTAAAAACACTTCACGTCCTCGCAAAAAAATAGTGTAAACAGCGGGATAGGGGGGGTGGTGGTGGTGGGGGAACAGCATACTCTGACAAACTAAAGAATGTAAGCAGGTCTACATTAGTTAAAGGCGATGTATAGGCATTAGAGAGCTAGAGAAGCGCATAATTAAAGCCACTGTTACAAGAAAATACACTAATTGTAGGTAAGACTTATAAACTACCCAGGACAAGAATCGTATTTTGTAGCCTACACAGTACCACTTACTTTATCAGTGAAATGATTAAATAACCTATGATGTAGAATGCATTTCAAAGTGGAAAGAAGAACATAAACAGGAAAAAAACCACTTTTCAGCTCATGTTGCATGTTGAGTGAATTTCCATCTAACGAGCGAGAAATATTGGTGATCCTTTAGCCATAACAAGTTTCTGAGATGCAGCTATCTCTTGCTACCTACGAGACAATTGTTGCGTGCCAAACTCTTCCAAAGCTAATTCCCTTTAACTTGCCAGACCAGTAACACTGATATTTAGACACTGCATCTCAGACTACCAGACCCTTTCATAAAAGACATGTCTAAGCAGTTTTCTTCCAAATTTCATATTGGAATCCATTGCTATTACATGTCATAAATACGCGATGAGTTTCTCTAACTCTGCAGCAGTTTGTTCACTATTAAGCTCACAATCCTTTTATTTGCATTCATTGTATAATAATCTGCTTGTAATAGATCTATAAATCTAAAAAATCTCATAAGGTGGTACCATATAAAAAAAAATGAACCTACCGTAAAAATTAATCCACATAAACAAGTCCTTCAAAGGACAAATTGTAATTGTACCACAGAATACAGTATTTATAGCTGCTGCTTCTTGCATATTACCTAGCCAAATAAAATCTCTCCGCATTATTTAGTTGTTAAAAGTGATATAGGAACAAAGGAGATGTTTAACAGCACTCAAGAAATTTATTAAAAATAGACAAGTGAAAGTGATTTAAATCTTTCACCAGGAAAACCACGATAGGACTAACTTTACTCTATACCCTGGTAGTAACAGAACATGTTAATACAATCTCTCCTTTCACGAAGTAAAATACAGAACTTGTAATCAAAAGACACTGTTTCTCTTCTGTGGCTGTACGTATAAGTGAGCAGTACCACTACTAAAACACTTTGTCCCAAAATCCCTTTCTCCATATTAGGCAAATTTCCTTCACTCCACAACAGACTCGATCCCTGTCCCCATTTCCTCTGAACAGACTCAAATCCTTGTTCTTTCCCATTGTGACCAACAGGAGCAATTGTTTCTACTTCTCAATCCTTTTCATCGGAAACAGAAACTAATCTTCTTTCCAGTCAAGGAGCTGAAGCATAACAAATCGCTTCCCTGGTTTTCCCACCAAACACAAACCATAAACCACAGAACCTAAAATCCACTTATATTTTGCATAAGAATTTTGCCTGCAACCCATAAAAACTGGCTGTGAAGTCAAAGAGGATTTTGCAGGCTTGGAACTGGAGAAGCAAATTGGGTTTTGTCAAACATTCTGTGCACGTGTGCATCCTTACCTATTCTTTTACTTTAGTCTCGCAAATGATTTCTAACAGGCTATAAAATTAAATTTGTTAACGTGTAGAGATTAATTTACTTTGAGATTAGAACACATCATGGGAGATATCAATAACTTGTAAGTGAAGTGCAAATGCACATAGCGTTAAAAAATTATTTAGTGAAGGAACATGACAAAAGAGGACTAAATGAAGGTGACAACAAAGAGAAAGGAAGGGCTCTATCTACACCACAACTACCACCCGAACGGTGGGCATTTCGGATCACTGCTCTGCCTAAACGCAGTCTCTCCTTCCCCGATTACCATCACGGTACATTTTCTGTGTGTGCTAACGTGCCAATTCATATTTCATCTATCACTCTTCCTCCAGCGGCATTCATACACACCATGCAATGTGCTTTTTAGTGCACCCGTACATTTGGTTGTTCCTTCACATGCTAGAAAAAAATTACGCTGTTCGGCTGTATGTGCAGTTCTGTGCGTACCTGCGCCATCACGACCTTCTCCCGACAGCGTACTCATTTGTTGGAGCGAGTTATGTTCAACAAACTAAAAAAAATAGTTTATGGTACTATATTCTTTGAGTAACAGTAAGCCAACCTAAGAAAAACCTCTTAATGGACCTTTTCCTTCGCTTTTAAAGTTATAAAACATGTTAATATTATTATTAATAACGTATAGTTATTATATATGTATTATATAGTTATTATATATGTATTTATATAGTTATAAATACAACGTATTTGTTGTCTTTTAAATATATTACTGACGCAAACCAAAAAAAGCAGCGATCTATCCTGAGTAAAAACGGGTCTCAGCCATACTCACCAAAGTCTGCTAGGGTAAATTATTGAGATAAATGGAGCTNAGAAAGTGCATACTAGATATGCCACTAATAACGTTCATTTTTATATTCTTAATTTTTAAACCTAGTACAACATACCTCATCTACTGGCTATTGCGTTTTTGAAGGAGGAGATCCACTCAATTAGCATATTAAAACCAAGTATTGCTCATTTTCTGGCATGTCACCATTTCAGTTCACTTCTCCAATAAGTCTTTCAGTGTTCACAATTTCCGAAGGACCTTTCTAGCCATTTATTTCTGTGTGGCCGTCTTTTAACAAGAAGACAATTTAGAAAGCGGCAGAACAGATGCTTCTCTTTTCTATAATATAAACAAATATTTTCCAGTTAACGATAGAAAGCTGACCTGAATATTTTGCTGCATTTAAAAACCAAGTAGCAGTAAAGACACAGTAAAAAAAATAAACAAAAAGCTCATTACAGTATAAAACTTCTCTCTGAACAAGTTGTACTTGTTTGAAGAATGGCTACTGGACTAGCACTACGGTCAGCCGCTTTGAACTAATGATTAGCAGAACACAGACATGCTATTTAGCAGCTGGGAAAAATCTAAAGTGGAAAAGGTGGCAAAGTATAGAAAAGGAACCTAGCGTAGAACTGCACGTGCGCTCTCCTGACGCACACATAACAATAAGAGCAGGTGTACTCTACGACAGTCTTGCTGAAGTAAGCAAAGACGCAAGGCAAACCAACGTCTCAGATTAAGCACGAATAAATATTGTAGGAGCTAAACATACAACTTGCAACAAAACCAGCTTCACTGCTAGTAACTAACTTCTTGTATGACACCGATTGTTACTGTTCCTGACAAGCATCTCCCATGCCATTTGCTTTAAGTACGTATGCTAGAATAAACAGCGTTAAGCAGATAATTTAACTACTTTGTATTACCGAAATCCCTTTCTCGAACACGTATTTGTTTTCTTTTAAATATATTACTGACGCAAACCAAAAAAAGCAGCGATCTATCCTGAGTAAAAACGGGTCTCAGCCATACTCACCGAAGTCTGCTAGGGTAAATTATTGAGATAAATGGAGCTGAACCAATTTTCAGCTCCACTGAAGTTTACAGAGCTGAGGGAAGAATGTATCCCTTGTTTTGTAAAAGGATGGAAGTATTTAGTAAAAAGGCTTAATGTTAAATTTAACTGCATCAGGATCTCAGGGATGCAGCAGAATCATTTATTTCCCGAGTGTTCTGTGAAAAGCTGGCAATGCAAGACCAAGTACAGAGTTATTTTCACTTACAAGTGCTGATTGTTCCCTTTAGTTGATTTTGTTTTGGAAGAGCTATGCTACAGACTTAAATTCTTCCCAGGAATTCTCTGGGATTTCTGAAGAACTTTCAGTACTACAAGTTGAAAAGAGCATCCCAATGGAACACGAAGAGGTTCCTAAAGTAACTGCTTGACTTTCAAAGAAAATNCTACAGACTTAAACTCTTCCCAGGAATTCTCTGGGATTTCTGAAGAACTCTCAGTACTACAAGTTGAAAAGAGCATCCCAATGGAACACGAAGAGGTTCCTAAAGTAACTGCTTGACTTCCAAAGAAAATTAATTGCCTTTCTGCCCTGGGTTCTTATAGGAGGTATCACCAGCTCAATACTTGTTTTCATGACTACTGTAAGACACTCTTCTCTTTCAGTCATAGGCAAAGAATATGTTTAATGCGGGATGTGCTACACACACAGTTCGTCCAAATTATTCACCGGACAGATAATGAAACTTGCAGGTATCATCAGAGCTTTTATTTCTCCGCTAGAGTAGTAGATCGGTAAACATCTTGTTCACATTGGAATGGTTGAGGAAATAAAACTAATGTGAAACAAAAAAACGGAACCGGCTCCTCCTGCTCTCGATAGTGAAAAATTCTTCGTATCTATTCAGAAGTCTTTGATCAAGCTACGCTCTCCAGCGTATTCGTATACGCTTATTCTGGGTTTGTTCCTCCCCTCCCATTGTCTCTTTCAGTCCCACTTGCTGCAATCTGAATTCTAAATCCAAAGAAAAATAAAGAAGATATTTCAAAGTAATAACCCAATCATCAACAGATAACGACACCGGGAACGTCACACGCACACGGATGCTGAAGAAGTCGTCTCTCTACTGCTACTGGGAAGGGCCATGTCAGCTTACTGAGATACTCCATTACTCCTTCCAGGAGCCCCTAAATCTGTGCATTATGTGTTGCAGCAGAAACACAGAGGAAATAAGGAAAAGCAAAAAAGAGCACACACGTACTCCCACACAACTACGCAATGCAGAAAGCCAGCAAAGATTATCCACCCTGATGAAGGGGAAATGTCACACAGGTCACTTGTGACTGGAGGCTGCGCTTTGTTTCTGTGACCGGGCGATGCAAGAGCCACGTTACCCGTTCAGACTGAACCGAACCGCTGGCCAGCCCCCGACAGCCCAACAGAGGTGCCTGTGAGAATACTGCAATGGCACGTAATGGCGCTTTGCAGCCTCTACTAATTTGCAACTCAGGAATTTCCGCTGCTAGACACTGCATCTTCATACAGACACAAAATACTCGCTTCAGGAGGTATTTGCGTCCGAATTTAATCTGAACCTGCATCCCTAGAGCGGACTCGACTCCGTTTTTGGCTGTGACGGGCCGTCTACCAAATATGCAAAATCTGAACATGAACTTTCGCAAGAGCTGCAAGTGCCTTTGATCGCTGTCAGCATATCTGGATTAAATGCTGCTACTGTTCGTCAGGTTTTAAAAAATAAAGTAACATTTATTGATACACGAGTCAGTCTGGATTTCTTTGCCTTCCTGTTGCTCCCTGCACAAGCAGACAAATTTTAAAAAGTCTTTAAGAACCGGTCCTTTTCATCTGCTTTCGAAATACTTACTCACCTAAGCAGTCACACTGAAATCGGTATGACTGCACCGTTCCCCTGAAGATGCACATGTGCAGCTTGAACGCTTTTTTTGCCAAGTGTTGCATTTTCTTATCTCTTCAGATGGGAAGAGGGAGTTTCAGGCCCTCACCCTTTCTCAGTTCTTTTTAAAACCAGAAGCATTAAGGGAGAGATTATGAACATTTCCGACAGCTCCCTAGAGAGCACAGGCTACAGACTACTGGTAGCTTCTTTTGCAGTCAGTTACAGAATTTAGCTAGGGGAGACTGAAGGAGTTGTTCAAGCACTTAATACCAAAGTTTTAGGGGGCAATTCTGGGAATTAAGGATATACCCAAGTCTGTACTACTCTTATGTCATTTTAATTTAGAAATAGTTAATAGAATAGTGAATTCCTTAACAAAGGAATTAATTTTTTTTTTAATAAAACTTTCNACTGAAGGAGTTGCTCAAGCACTTAATACCAAAGTTTTAGGGGGCAATTCTGGGAATTAAGGATATACCCAAGTCTGTACTACTCTTATGTCATTTTAATTTAGAAATAGTTAATAGAATAGTGAATTCCTTAACAAAGGAATTAATTTTTTTTTAATAAAACTTTCTTCACTTAAAATCCCCACAGACAGTACTGAAATATGCTGTTTCAGGGTAATATCTTTAACTCAAATTTTAAAAAGGGCAGAGAATTCCCCTTTCCTTATAAATGCAAAATTTAAAGGGCAACCTAGTAGTTACTTAAAATGTTTCAACTGAGGCATGTTATACTGATTATAAACAGAGTAATTTTTTTTTTAACAAGTTTCTAATTCTAATTAGCATTGGCTTTCTGTCAAGTACAGTAATTAGGGAAGTTGTCAATGTCAATCCTATTATTATTCTTGACAATGAAATTATTTAAACATCAAACACGAACATTCTATTTTTACTTGGAGAACAGTACATTAACATGGAGAGTGTAATTACTGTTAAAACACTCATAGTGCTTAATAAACGGATCTCATCAATCAAAGTTATCTACCTAAATACAGATGTTCATGATTAACAGTTTAGAGACACACGTATGGCCATCCTAAGGTAACATAAAGGATTGCAATCAGTCCTTCGGGTACAGAAGAGCTAGAAATGGCATAGAAGTCCTTGAAGCAAATCCTCCAACAGCTCTAACGCTACTGATGGCTCTAAGTGAGACCATGTATCGCATCAAAATGCCCGGTAAAGGACGGTAACTGAAGGACAACCCATACAACATTCTCTGGGATTACGCTGTACGCTTTCGTACTTCTTACACTGAAAGCAGAAGACAGACCTCACCCCTTTAGCCATCGTATTTCACATAGGAGACATTCTGAGACAGCTTCGGCTTCCCTCTTTCAGGATGACGCATACAGCTATTTCCAGCTCTACTGCAACAGCAAGGACCTTCCCAGGTAAAGGCGGCGGAGGGCACAAAACCTGATGCTTCATTTCCTGCTCTAGCATCCGGTGCTTTGCTGAGTATTCTGTCCGTCACTGAAATACTATGTCAAACAGATTAATGAAGTCTACCGTATCTGTGTTATAAATGCAGACTAATACATATGTGCAAACACACACTTTCAGTGTGTAAATAAGATGTATAACGGAAAAGAAATAAACCAGGAAGAGCCACGTGAAAACTCTGCCGCGTTCTGCTTAGGAATTTAGCTGACCTGAAGCTGTGGTAGAGAAATGCAGCTTGAAAAAGCATAATCTGTATTTGGGGCTCTGATCTTTTGCCTGTATAATTCTCAAGCATATTTGGCTCTGGATAAATGAGACACACAAGCTCTAATTTAGTCTTTATGTGTGTACTGAATACACTACTTCAGTTACCACCCACACTATTTTCAGCAAATGCGATACCTTACAAACAATCTTTCCTCTCTTAATACATTCTAAAGTACATTTAAGGATCTTAAAATACAAATCACATCTCTTCAGAGTGCAATAAAAGCACAATAAGACAGGCCTAACACATAATCAAATATAATAACCACATATTTAAAGGTGGAAAACGCGCCTCTGTACCGCTTGCAAAACTCAGCCAGCGTCCAACACTTCAGAACAAACAAAATCTGCAGTCTGAGTTCATTCAGCTCCTTCACATCAGTTATAACTGTCCACTTCTCTGTTTGCCAAAGATACAAAGATAAAAAGGAAGGAGACAAACTTTAGAATAACAAGAAACGACTTATTCTTCTCAGCCTGCTACTATAACCACATACACTCATGCATTTATTCATCATCGTTTACAAACACAGACAGGTATTCAGTAGGCGGGCTGCGCTTGTCTAAATCACCTAATCCTTAAAATAGATAAAAGGGAAAGACAGGGTTGTGAACCACTGAAAAAGCCAAAAACAATAGTTTTAACTTAGCTCTTCGGTCACACACTTCTCATACAAAATTACTTCAACAAAGAATGAAAACACAAACAGTTTATCCAGAAAAATAGTCCAAAATTTATGTCCGCTTGTTTTGGATGTTAAAATACCATACTGTATCCGGAGGAATGACTATTAATGAGCACGCTAAGATGCTTTCACTTAGACAGCATGTTCTAACGACAGGCATAAGGTGAGAAATTCTGCTGTTGGGTGAATACACGCTGATATTTCTCTGGTGTCTTTTCCGCATAACAAGAAAAAAGCATTCTACGCAGGGCACTCTCCTCGGGATTTCTAGAAATATTCAGAGACAACTAGGATATAGACATAAAATTAGTGCATTTTGAAGAAAACAATTACTTTCAGGGCACAAGTGACACGAGGTAAGGAAAACGGCAGAATTTAAAGAACGGAAAGATAATTTTGTTCTTCAAAACTTTTTTAAACCGTGATCTTCCCAGAGTTAAAGATTTTGAAGAGCTAGAAGTCAGACACTACGCACTACATAAATTCCTAATGAATTTGCACAAACAGCAGCAGAACTCCAAGGGGGCAACGTCCCACAAACGCAGCAGCTCGAAGGGGAGCGCTGCACGTCACTGGGCGGCTGAACGCTTTCCGCACGGAGGCCCCGATTCAGACACGCCTGAGCACAAACTGCCCTCGTACAAAAGTTTGTATTTAGCGAACCTGAACAGCACACTTCGAAAGCGTCATTAATGCTTTTCAACTGCTTTGACGTGAGGCGGAATAACTGATCTAAACCAGAAAATACTTGCAGTGGTTTTCGAAATCTTTGCCAAGAGCAGGCTCCCTGCGACAGGCTGTGACACCCACCCCTCTACCCGCCTACGCCCGCCGTGTTTCCATAAGGGGTTCTNATTAGAAAGCGTCATTCGTGCTTTTCAACGGCTTTGACGTGAGGTGGAATAACTGATCTAAACCAGAAAATACTTGCAGAGGTTTTCGAAATCTTTGCCAAGAGCAGGCTCCCTGCGACAGGCTGTGACACCCACCCCTCTACCCGCCTACGCCCGCCGTGTTTCCATAAGGGGTTCTGACTCTCACTCCATCCAAAAGAATTACAAAACACATTTTTTAATCAGGTGTTACAACATTTGTAGCAAAACTTACTGGGAATTAAGTACTTGGTTTTTTTGAGCGAGCTGTGGAAATGTTCTGTCTATAGAAAAAATTGACTTAACTTCCCTACTGCAACGCTGTCTAGGAAGCACATCCAATTCTCTTTATCTGTCCTCACTTACTGAATTAATATCGGAAAATCTTCCTTTGAAATCATGTTCATAAAGGATTACTGTAGCATCAATTTCGCATAATATTTTGGTTATGAGCTTATAAGATACACTAACGAAGTTCTTAATCAGATAAGGCGTTTCTATTGTGTAAGGGAAAGTGCCACCACAAAAACACATGCCAATCGCTAAATCAGCAACCCCTCCCGGAAACCAGAGCCATCAGTGTGTCAACTAGTCAACAGTCATAATGATGTTAGAAATAAAACGTTTCCAGCACTAATATTAATATCACAAACTCAACAGCTCATTTAGAGGAAAAAAACTTATTATTTTTTCATTGCTTGAGTAAGCTCTTCGCATCTGAAAATTTATTACTTCAATTCAAAAAAGCGTGTTCCGTGTTATTTCAAGACTATGGGAAAAGAGTTTCTTTCCAAAGGTGCAGAGACATTTTCATATTTATGGGTACATCAAAACCAATTTCAAAGTCCTTGATTGCGTATGTCTGAAAAACACAGATTATCAGACCCATTGTTCATTGTTTCTTGCAATTCAGCTGCCGTCACTGGCCTGACTTCAGAAAGCCCCTCAGACAAGGAGTCCTATTTAAAGGATGACATCTTGAGAGCAGAAGGTGGTGATGACTCAGAGTGCTTACAGTGCCCTCCTCTTCAGACAGCCATTAGGCGTGCTGTCTCCATGTTTTCAGGCACAAAACGTACTGGTGAAAGCAATGCTTTTGAAAAGATGTATCTGCGATAAAGGAAAAGGAGTAGGAATAGACCTTGCAGTTACTAAAATAAAAACCAATTTGCTCCCCGCACTAAATGTACTATCAAAAACAAAAGAGGAGAAAAAAGCAAGAGAACAATAGGTGGCAAGCAAAAAGCCAGCCCCAAACACCCCGCCGCTCAGTTTCAAAGGTCTAGACATTGTCACATCACTGGTTATATTGTACCTAGTGCCATTAATCTGTACGTTATTTTTGGATAGGTAAGACTGGCAGCCAGAGCTTCACGAGCAGTGAAGGACAGTATCCACTGAAATACTAGTTAAAAGCTATGAAAAAGAAGAGCAATACAATAAAAGTAAAATATCAATGTACGTTTTTAAGAGGAAAAAATAGAAATAAATCCAAAACCTTAAAAATTACATGAGAAATGCAATAAGCTTGTACCTTATTGCTACTGGAAACGGAATTTATAAATAAGGAGCACAGTCAGCTCCATGCAATTAAGCTGCAGACGATAGTGCCATACATCAAAGCAGTACTCTTTTTTTTTCTTTAACCATCAGGAAGGACACGAAAATTTTTTAACTACGTGCTTATAAATTCAAATCTAATTTCCAAGCCGTATCATAGACTATCAAAACGTCTAATAGACTGAGCTTAAAAGTGAAAAATAAACACCAGTCTGGAAATACTGATAGCGACATACTCTAAGGAAGTAATTAAACCTCAACGTTATTTACCATATATTGAATCCCTTCCTCCACTGGTGGGTTCCTTATGGAATCATTCAATCTAACAGTTCATCACGGTATTTCACAGGCTGGCACCTTCCCACGCGGAGAACATTGTTCCAAATTGTTTTACTAGCAAAAATTAGCATGAGATTTTGCATTCATTCGCATGCATCTGGGGCTCTCTGTGCGACCAATGTCACACTGAAGAGTTTTATTTTTGAAGAGAAGTTACTCTCTGTAATACTGCCCAAAATATCATTGCCAGTGCTTTATGCTCTTTCCTGAAAACAACAGTGAGCATCGATACCCTGGGGTAACCAAAGATGAGCTCGGGATGAAAAGAAAGCAGATGAAAACAACTCAGTGCCTGGGTATTTCACAAAGTTCCTTGCCGCTTTAAGATAAAGTATTCTGGTGCAACAGATCCAAACAGTTGAACAACAATAATTTTTGTAAAATAATATGTAGATTTCTTTCTCAAACAAAACCTAAATTTAAGAGGAGATTTTGAAGCGTAACACTCCGTTAACATCAGTTCAACCTAGTGTTCACGGACTGCTCATTCAAATGATTATCATGTTCAACAGTTTTAAGGGTGCCTCTGCAGTAAACTATATTACGTTCAAGTATTTAACACAAAAAGATAAAAGCTGATACGCAGCTGACGATTTCTTTTTTTTAAAGGGCCTTAAGTTCCAAAATCCATTAAGATTTTTGAAGAGCCAAGATCTATTTGTTCCAGCTTAATCATCTGAGTCATTTGAAAAATACATCTCTGATTCATAAGCTACTTGTGTAATTTTTACAGTGCTACTGCTTATCCAACCTGCACCTACTGATGGTAGCAGTATGTGCGATAGTCGGTTGGCATATTCCAGAGATCCAGTCATACAACAGAGGATTACTTTCTCATGTCTTCATATTATACTTTAAAAACATACATCTGTATATATATGGAAAGAGAGATCAAAACTATCTTACCATACGGTGCTGTTAATGTAAGATCTGCTTATCAATTTACAAATAAAGATGAAAATCAAATGAAGAGGAAAACCAAAATACTTATATTAGAGTACTGGCATGTATATAGTCGGTCTTGTCCTTCTTGGACATCCCCAAAGAATTAATAATCAAGAGATGCTTATTTCAGTGAACAGTAAGATCTCAAAAATTAATATCCATCTTACTTTCAAATTTTGGAAAAAAGCACACACACATTGCAGGAAATCCTTCTAGAAACGGCAGGAATATATTTAGAAAATGTACAGAATTTGACATATTCATACTGAGTTTTAAGAATTGTAATTTCAATCACATTTTCATGCATAGCGGTTTTGGCTTGGACAGAGTTATTTTTCTTCATAATAGCTCCCATGGGGCGACGTTTCGGATTTGTGACCAAAACAGCATCGGTAACACGGGGATGCTTCAGCTGTTGCTGAGCCGCGCTTTCACAGTGCCAAGGCCTTTTCTGACTCTCACCCCACCCCAGCCACGAGGAGGCTGGGGGTGCACAAGCTGCTGGGAGGGGACCCAGGCAGCACAGCCAACCCCAACCGACCCCAGGGATATTCCATGCTGTGTGGCGTCATGCTCAGCAACAACAGCTGGGGGAAGGAGGAAGGGGAGAGGATCCAGAGTGAAGGTGTTTGCCTTCCCAAGTAACCAGTACGCATGACGCAGCAGCTGTGTCGGGCTTGCCCACGTACTGGAGTTAATCCATAGCATGTTATATTTAAAGAGCATCTTTCCAAGTGGCTGAAAACATTTGTGTTACTAAGTAGGAAGTATCTAAAGGAACCACCAATGAAACAGTTATTTTTAATGAAAAAATGAAGGTCTTCCTATACATAAGCCATTTCTTTGTTTTTCACTCAAATTTTGTTGCCAACAATATTAATCTTTATGAAAGCCTGCTGAATGTCATGGCTTTGCTGACACAATTGACAAGCTGTTTAACAACATTCTCTATTTCTTGTGAGTTAATACCCTATGAGTTATTTTCATTAACCACAGGAAAAAATGTTTACAAGATGCTTGGATTTCTCACTTTTGATTCCCACAAATTTTCACGTCGTCTTCTTGTATGAGACCTTTCTGCTCTATATTTAAACAAAAATTTGGCATGCTGAGTATCTCTGATGTATTTTACACATGTAAAAAACCCAAACAATTCAGTTTCCTTGTGGTAGGCTTGTACTCAAGAGAGCATACCTACCACCACTTCTTCCTTATGAAAATTACCAGGCATAAATGATGATTACTCATTACCCAGACTCATACTACAAACCAGTCTGAGATGGAATTACCTTACTTACAAGCAAAATGGGTCGGTAATAATAATAAATACAGAAATAGGAACTTCTAAAATAACTGGAAAACAAACAGTCTTTTGGCAGAGAAACAGCAACACCAGTGCCTAAACACTCAGGATTTTAATGCAGGGATACCTCTAATACTATATAAATTTCTTGGCTTTGTAACTAGTTTACAGACTAAATTGTAAATGTTTCCTCCACTGCCATCATACACTATTTTCACTTTCACTTTGAGCTTACTGGGATAATCAGCACCGAGAGCAGTACTTAGACTTTCCAAGTGCCGGCAGCTAAACTGGGATCTTAGCCTCCTACGGCTCTCTGTATCGCCATGGTGAAAAAGCTACTTCTCCAGGACAAGTTAGTTTAGCCTCACATCCTCCAGAGCGGAATTCAGAGTACTCCACTCCGTCCTTTCGTTGCGTATCTGTAGCAGCCTGGGAGGCTATCAGGACTGCAGATACCAGTTAGATGTTTAAATACAGAGGACGTGAACTGTTTTCTTGCATCCCCAGAAGTGCTTAAATTACCTCCTACAAGGGAACATGAACAAGAAACGAGGAGGACTTCATCTCCACTACTTTCTTTAAATTATCACTCCCAAGAACAAGATAAAAACGATCAGTGAGTATCTAGTGAAAGGAAACAGATGAAAATCGTTTGGGGTTAGCATAGTTCAGAGAGGAGCTTTTGCCTGAAATTATGATTTTCTTTCTATAAGTAAATCCTTCCTTGGGTGCTGCGTAGATATGCAAAGCCCATCAAGTTTCACACTTTTTTTTTTTTTACAGATAATAAACATTTAACCATTTAAGCACTCTAATTTTCCCAATCACTATAAAAGAGTATCTTTGCAATACAGATACGAGTATATTCAACTCGTTTACAACCTTCTCCTTTGTTACACAACTTCTCTTTTGCTTGCTTTACTCTCTTGCGCTTGTACATTGCTAGTACAATAAAAAGTTGAAACAAATCAGGGACTCGGAAAAGCAGCCAGTGATTGAAAAAACATCCCACGAATTATTTACTTTACAAGGATCAGCACATTTTTATTTCAAGAACTGGTAATGAAGTCTGGGCAAAAATAAATCTTACTAACCAAAGCACAGTCATCTTTATTCCAAGCTACACTTGAAATACACATCTTACACAGTACTTGTGCCTCGTTCATCCCCCACGCGATTTTACTCTTGCAATCAGAATGCTCCCAATAGCTGTCGGCATTTTAGACAACTTTCTGTTCAAATGACCTTTCTCAGCTATTTTACGCCAACCAGTCCTACAGAACAGCGAGCCCAGCAGCTGCTCAAGAGCTGCGTGCTGGTGTAAGGCAGCAATTCTGTGCTGCGCACTGCAATTTTCAGTTAGTGCCTGTGGGAGACGTTGTTACGTCAAATACAATTACACCTGTATTTGTCTACACACAAGACAACGTTATTCCAAATCAGGTGAGAGATTCGTGGAGAAAAAAGGACCCTCCCTCATCTTTTGTGAGTCCTCAGCATTTTTTTTACTTATTTACTCTAAGAGGTGGTGATCTGTTATGGCTTCTGAACTTTGACCAGCTTATGCTATAAAGGAAAAACTGTGAATGCTGAGCTCTTGGGTAAACAATTCTCGCCCATTCGGAACGCACGCGTCCCTGCTGAACAAACCGATGCATAGACACAGGAAGGTATTTTAGCTTGGTCTGCTAGTCTGGCCTTCACCAGGGATTTCAGAGAAACAGAACATTCTCTCACGAACAGATCAAAGCCTTGAATCTCAAAGTGGATGTGAGGGTATTCCCCATTTGTTACTCTTTTAAAAGGAGGTTACCAAGTTTTAGCTGGAAACAGCTCAAGTCCTCAGGCAACGATTAAAGTAACGGTTAGTAGATGGAGCAATATTATGTTACCACAGATCACAGACAGTCACCACGGCCGCAAGAAAGACTTCTGCCTAAGGCTGCGCCTAAATTCACAGTCCATGCCTTCAATACGAAATTAATTTTGGAGTAATGGTCCTTGAAGGAATAGATAACTGAAATAGAAGTCAACTATGGCTGGGGAATGCTTCACCATTTCATACTTTTACTTCGTGTTGAAGAAACTGTAATCACAGTCAAAGAACGAATAACACAGAATTACCTTCTGTCCTTGAAATCCAGTTTAGGCAGGCTAAACTTGTACGTGTCAACAACACGCGGTATCAGACTCATCAGAACTTTTAAAATCAAAGTTTTGATCCAAATTCTGACACTTTGAAAAGAGAAAAAGCATTTTAAAGCAATTGTTCTTGCAAATGACACCAGGGAATTTTTTTTTTAAATTGCTTTCAGTATGTTCCCTTCAAAAACCCAGTATTACTCCAGCATTCGGGGAACCATAAAAAGAACAAAAAACGCATCAAATAATTGTGTTCTGCAGGGTGTTTTTACCCACGGCAGCCAGCATTTAATATTCGTCATCTGAAGTTTGACATTTGATGGTCGTTGTTGGATGTGGGTTTTTGTTTTGGGTTTTATGGGGGTTTTTGTTTTGTTTTAAATACTGCCTGTTACTTTACAGTCCCGGTAATGGATACGAGCCTCAAACAGCTTTAAAAAAATACAGAATGTTTTGTGTGAATGGCAAGGGGTTTTGTTTTTATTCCCCTGCCATTCTGACAGGCATAGCCAGTGTTTCTGAAATTACTACAGTTTAAAGTACTGCTTTGCTCAGTGGAGTGGATAGGCTCCCTAATTTTCTTCAAAATTAGCAATCAGCTGTTAAATAAGGAAAAGCATTGTCAAAATCTAGTTACTTTTATTATCGCTCTGGATATCACATAGAAAAAACCTGAACTATTGCTTCATTTTGACCCTTTTTAAGAAGAAAAGCAAGTTTGCCCATGTTCTTGGTGTCCAGGTGTTTTGGTACTTCAGGGCTCCCTGGGCAACGTAGCCCCAGCCTTCGCTATTCTATTCTCCTGTTAATTCTGTCTGTTGCTAAATTTCTCCTCCCTCTGAAGTGTTTCTAGTGCTATTCAGAAATAAATAAATAGCAAATTAAGTATAGTCTAACCTTCAGCATGGAAGGGAAATTCTTGCACTATTACACCAAGCAGTCGTTGTCCAAGAAGTCAGCTTTTGTCAAGAGCTGATACACAGCTCAATGATCTCACGCACTACCCCGATCTTTGCCATAACTAAGCTAACAACCGTGTTCCCACAGGCTTCACTTCAGAGGAGCTGTTTCCTTACAGCTGAGAAACACAGTAATTTTAAATCTTAAGGTACACAGACTTTTATCAATGATGGTGTTAAAAAATTAAGCAAGTTATAATGCAATGTGCATTCTAATTTGTTCTGCTCACACACCGCATTTCAAGCTGTGAAATTTCTTTCAATATTTACATCTTTTAATATAATGTAAAATTATTAGATATTCATCATTTGTAGTATTAGAAGCTAACTCTATTTAACTGATTACAGCTGCATAAGCATTTCTAGAAAACCAGTTTGCTTAATTACCATTGAAAACATTATCATCATTCCTTTATTATTGTGCAAAGATACTGTAGCAGATTACAAAGAAAATTATGGTTGCTGATTTCAGCAGAGAAGTTTGCTATCTTTGGGTTCATCATCGCTGTCAGGATAAAGATGAGAAAACCTGGTAAGACAGCAGAGCTTCAAACTTTCAGTTAACCCAGACGTCTCCTCATTCCCAAACTGCACCGAGATGAGAACTGATATGCAAACTAACAAAACCTCTAGAAAGAACAGAAGTCCGCATTCTACAAATAAGGTTAAACACAAACATATACATTTAAACTGCATGAGTAGTGAAATAATTCACGTGTTTACATTTAATCATTTGTGATACGGGGAAGCAAGAGCACAGTGCAATTTTAGTCCATGGAACGATCCAACTTGTCAGCAACTTGTTTAATTATCGAGTGACTGCAGAAGGAAGAGATTCGATTCCTATTATTTTTCTACGCTTGTCTTGCCAAACATGCTAAGTATAAAACCGCGTATTTCCTATAATAGCCCAAACAAGGTCCCCTTTGCCCCTAAGGATGCCCGTCGTTAAGAGCAAGAGACTACCTCCCCAAGTAACGCTGCATCTAATGACAACAGCAAGAGAGATTGGTTATCAATACTGAAAGTCAGAACTGACCAGCCCACCAGTTTCAGACTGTTAGCTTTATTACCAAATAAATGGTTTCTTATTTAGAGCTGGGACATAAAACGTCTTCCCTTCAAAGACATTCCTGCCGATTCATTTCTGTACATGCAAACGCATTTATGTGATAAATACACCTTCTCGCAAATCTCTAGTACCAGTTTAGTTAATGATACTAATTTGAGAGAGGCAGCTAGAAACAGACATAAAGCTTTAAGAAGTACTGTTTGAGTCCACACTTCCATCGAGTTACGGTTGTCACTACTGCATTTACTCCACATTTACACCTCTTCTATTAAACATAACATCCAATAAACAATTTACGGTACTTTGTGCCTTGCTCTATCCAAAACCTATTTGATTTGCACCATAAATATGTTCACTCTATTAACAAAACCTGTGTCCTAATGCAACCAGAAGAGTTAGCTCAAAGAATTTGGGTGCCTCACAGTAAAAGCGACAGAAGGATCCAGAGCATAGAGAGAACCAAACCAGTGTTCTTCAAATGCAGACTGTAATTATTTAAGCCCAAATTTTAAATTCATAATTTAATCTGATGGTTATAAAACAAATTAGAAAATGTTTTAATTTAGACTATTTTCTCCATAGTGAAGAATTTCCCCATTTTTTCCTTGAAACCTACATCGAGCTCTGATCGAGGGCACGTTGGGTCTATGAATCAAGTTGCGCGCTTGATTCTGACAGTGCTTATGATTCTGCTTGATGCGGCTGCAACCCTTTTTGCTGAGATAATGTGACTGAAGTGGAGCATTTAACTTTCCTATCTTCAAATAACTTAAAGTTTTGTTAACGTGTAAAATCACATGAGATACTAAGTCTTGCATACAATTAACAAAATCAAAAAGTTTTTGCTATCTACGCTTGAAACATCAGGTTTTACATTGATGGATATAGACTTCAGAATTGTAAGCACCATTGCTTATACCTTGCTTTATTGCAGGAAAACACCTGAATTTCAGTTTTCTTCCTTCATCAAAATAAATTCACACGGTGTATGTGGAATATTTCAAATCCCGTTGTTCTTAATGTACAAAACAATTCCATAAACGCAATCACCATGGGTAATTTATTTATTAAAGTGTATGAATTAGCCTGGGAATATAAATGAAGCATCTTGCAAATACATTGAAAACCAGCATTTTCCAAAAATATTTCCAGATAATAATTTTATATATATATGTGCATATATATACTACTGAAAGTGAAGGAGTGGGTTTCTATAGCCTCACTATTTTGTGCTTCGATACAATGCAAACTGCATTACCCAAGCTCTCTATACAAAACCTTACGCAACGGAAGTTAACAGAAGAATTTCCTTGCTCTTTCTACGCGAGAGAAACACAGTCAGGCTAAGCAGAAAAACAGAACAGGTGAAGGAAAGAGAAAAACAAATACACTCCCAGTTTTGCTGTGGGATGGGAGTCAGTGCTTGGAAGCTGTGAAAGACACAAACCTTTGAAAACAACCACTGTGCCTAGATCACGTCTGAAAGCGCATTGTGTTGGATTCCGTTAATAAAACTTAAAGGTTCGGCTTTTGTGAAATCATGTCCGGTATGCCAAGCTTTGCTTTCTTACTATTTTCTTTAAAGGAATTCTTTACATTTCAATCCGTACTTACATGACATTCGCCCAAATTTTAAAAGGCGGCAAACTAGTTTTTGCCAGGTGACAAGCACTGCAACAAGTTTAAAAAACAAAGAAAAAACTTTCATCATCTACCCTTCTCTCTTTGGAAGTTACAAATGTGCTGCGTAGCAGCACAAAGAGAAACAAATTAAAAATATGCTAATGTATTGTATTTCTTTTATGATGTGGCAGAAAGCATGCAGCTTAGATAACTCAAACTACAGAACGTAATTAAAAACTGAATGTAGCATTCTAATGATGACTAATAGAAAGTCATAAAAAGTTCATAAATAGGAATTATTAAACACTAATTAGTACATCAGAAGCTGCAAGGGAGCAATGCATCTTAAAACTAAATGCCTGCTCCCCCCTTCAGTGAGGAAACGCTCTAATCGACACAGGCTTCTTATAAGCTGAAAACCAGCTTCTGTTCCTTTAACTGCTAGTGAAATAGGTGAATTTAAAAGCCTGAGCAAATTAAGAATAATCTTCCATTAACAAGCTTTGCCTTGGTTGGTGCCCTGCCCTCAGAAACTACTTTTAATGCACCTGTTCAGATTAGTACTTCATACAGGCCCTCATATATCTTAAACTGTCTTCAGCCTTCGTGACCTCAGAAGAGTCTTCCAAAGTTACAAAGCAGTTTTGGTTTATTTGGCTTATTCTCACAAAGGTTTTCCAAATCGTACCAGGGATTAGGTCCCAGTTAGGGTTTTACTAATAACAAGGGACTCGAGGTAAAGCAGAGTGTTCTCAAAGAAAACAAGAACTTTGGTAAATACTCTCAGGTTACTTACAAATCATTGGTACGGTATGGTACCATTTTAGACTTTAAAGTGCAGAAAAGAATAGATACCAAGTTCGTTATTTATTCCGCATCTATGTTACCGCTTGCAGAACATTAAAACAGGTGTGGAAGTAAACATCTGTAAAATCCTAAGGCACTTGAATATACGTTACAAATCAAACCCAACAGAATATGTTTTTTGAAGGTAAAACGTGAGTCAGAAAAAACAATAAACCACCTCATAAGCTCAACAAACACAAAATACCACAGAACGAAGCTGAAGCAGAAAAAACCTATCTGAAGAGACACATAGGTTTCATCAAGTAAAACAAAACTCAGCTGAAGTTCTAGAACCTCTTTTCCTTCTACACTGCTGTAAAACCACACACACACACGAGCCTCTGTAAAACCACACACACACGAGCCTCTCAAAGCATACACAGCGCACGCACGCCAACAGCTCAGCGCTCGGGGACGCAGCCAGACCCAGACTGAAGCCTAAAACCAAGAGAAGTTTGAGCCCAAGCGAGCTCTGACGACCTGCGCCGCAGCAACATGTTCTTACTGCAGTCAAGAACATTGCAAACCAAGCACCGAAATCCACCATGCAGAAATACACAGTACAAGGAACAGAGGGATTCAATACAGGACACGTGAGAACATAACGAGGGATCCTAAATTAATCGTGGTCATGTCTGTTTAAAATTGACGATTTAAATGAGGTCTTTAATATGATCGTATTTCCAGTTTATACATTTAACACTTCTTTTTTTGGCATGCTTCTTNAACACGTTCTTACTGCAGTCAAGAACATGGCAAACCAAGCACCGAAATCCACCATGCAGAAATACACAGTACAAGGAACAGAGGGATTCAATACAGGACACGTGAGAACATAAGGAGGGATCCTAAATTAATCGTGGTCATGTCTGTTTAAAATTGACGATTTAAATGAGGTCTTTAATATGATCGTATTTCCAGTTTATACATTTAACACTTCTTTTTTTGGCATGCNATACAGGACACGTGAGAACATAACGAGGGATCCTAAATTAATCGTGGTCATGTCTGTTTAAAATTGACGATTTAAATGAGGTCTTTAATATGATCGTATTTCCAGTTTATACATTTAACACTTCTTTTTTTGGCATGCTTCTTGTAATTCTTTAAAGAACAGTACACAGAAAGAGCCAAATGTCTTGCTGAACAGCAGCTAGGGAATAAAGCACAAATTGTAAGTATATGAAGTATTTTTGCTGATTTAAATCTTTCTGACAATCCCTTTGGAGGCAGGAAAAACATTTGGGTAAATTAAGTCTCCCAAAAGCCTTCTGCTTTATTCTTCTAATATTCACTAACACTGTGTTTCAAGACTAAAGGCACTTGCATGAGATTACAAATTTAAAAGCTGTCAAGCATATTTGGATATAAAATTGTTATCAAAAAGGAACAGTACAACTATGTTAATTATCAACACTAAAAAAATCAACCTTTCTTGAGAATATCAGAGAAGGTGCTGATGGCTAATATGCTGGCAGTTATCAACAGAAATTAATTGCTTGTTCAACGAAAATGGACATTTATTTTTTGTGTACCTCTTCAATGTGTCTGCCAAATTTAAATGGAGTTTGGGGAGTGCAAGGAGGTCTGCCTGCCTTCCTCTCTGCCACCAAAATAATGGCACAATTACTGAAAGTAAGCCCCTTACCCCAAATTAAAACCATTCAAATAGTCCATTCTGGAAATACAAACCGCGTTCTGATTGCGAAAGCAATTGTCCAGGTATCAAAACCTGGCCATACCTGCAATACCATAGTGTTCCTTTATGGAATCTGAGCATTAGCCTGTTTTTTTTGTTGGGACTTTTTGTGGGTCTTTGTGTGTTGGGGTTTTTTGTTGGTTTGTTTTTTTTTTTCTTTAACCCTAGCTGTTACCACTAGGAAATCAAAGTGCAGGCTATTTAAAAAAAAAAAAA
>VZSC01014581.1:0-24328 GCA_013398225.1 Steatornis caripensis
CTTGCAGTTCTTGTTCGCGAGCATCATGAGCATCTATAGGGGTTAAAGTTTTGAATATACTGCGTATATTTCTGTGGCAGAGCATTAGTAACTGCAAGTGAAAGCAAGAAGCCATGAGCAGGACTGTTTCTGCTCACCGGTACACCAGCATGTTGGGGGAAGACGTGATTCTAGTAAAGCTCAAAAAAAGTTTTATGAGTATCAGGTGGCTGAAAGACAGCCAGGGTTGATGTTCCAGGCAGGCGGTTTCTGATGTATTCCCGCTGGATGTGCAGGACACAACAGAGGGCAGCAGAGCTGGCTGAGCGCTGCCGTCTTCCTAATTCTTGCTGGGGCTCTGCAGGTGTTTCTCATACGTGATGAACAACGTGTTGGATTGGAAAAACATGCCTTTCTCACTAGCGTGTATAGGGATGTTAATATGATTAACATGGCAGCAGTATTGCCTGAATGCTATTAACAAGTGGTTCTTGAACACATTGCTTTGGCAGACGTGAAAGCTTAAACCCAGGTATGTTTAAATATGCTATTATTAAGTGAGGGAATCAACTGAAGATAGAGAAAGCATAATTACCCCTGATGTCCTTGTCTCTCCATTGCCATCAGAGCTTGTAGCTGGTGTCATGGTGAAAATTCGCTATTGTATATAGCGTGATATATATATATACACACACACACACACATATATATATATATATATATATATATATATATATATATATATAGTGCGATAGTTCTGCTGCTTGATCTCATTGGAGAGCTGGTATTTGCTTTTGCACCCTGTGAAATAGATGATGAAATGCTCTGCAGGGTGTACACTTGGAAAGTGAAACTACTCATAGGAGTCTCTGTGAGCAGATGATATTCATCTCCTGGCACATGTACTGGCTTTTAATTATTACCATTATTTATCTTTGCTTTGTGAAGTCCTAAATGACTGCACCTGCCTGTTAAGAGGATTTCTCTCTTTGTGCAGTTCTGCAGGTGTTAGCAGAGGACTTCAGCTTAAACTTGGAACTGACAGGAGGGTGGTGATGTTGAGATGGAGCGCACTGAGCTCTGAATTCAGAACTAGAGCTGGGTGTTGCTGGGAAGCCCCAGTTTTCAAGGTCTGGCTCTTTAACAGCTAATCCGATGAACTGGGAAGGAGTCAGCTTTACCAGAAGTTCTGGTAAAGTCACTCTGATTTTTGTAGTCTGTCTACTTTTATTATTGTTAAAAGGTACCTAGAACTGGGAATAGGAGATTGTGATGCTTTTGTTTTAAGTGGAGAAAAAATGGATAGATTTATTCATAGATTATGCAGAACACCTCTAAAAATATTCTCTCTTTTAAACTGTCTTCTTTCCCTGTTTTGCATCTCATTTAAATAAACACCTTTCACTGGAGTATAGAAGCATCCAAATGTACTGCTTTAAGTTTTTTCTGTTCTGATATAGTAAGTTTTGTTAGTTTTAACATGTAAGTGTAAAGAGTTTGTAAGGTTTGGAAAAACAGCTTGACAAGAACCACAGCTGTAGGCTTGACCAGCAACAAAGACGACATATAAATTTTGAGTCATAGTTAATAGTCTTGTACTGTGCCTGAATCACAGGAACTGAACGAAGTCTGTCATTGTCACCACACCCCAGTTGACATCCAAGCTTATTTCATATAAAAATCTTCACTGCCTCCTCTGAGGAATTACTGAAAATGTTAGACAAGAAGGTGAAAAGCTTCAGGAAACCAGTAGTAAGAGCTGCAGCCCATATAGCAAAGATGGTTTTATAGCATCTCATATATCACAAAAACCTATGAGCACTGTTTTGTATTCCAACACCTCCATCTGGGTTGCAATTTCATATTGGTACACTAGGTTAAATTGCTAACATCTAAAATACCATCTGGTAATAGGCTCACTGATGTTGAAACTTGCATTGCGAGTACTTTGTTGTTTCTGTGTTCACAGTTGGAACGACTGAAGGAGAAGGATACATTTGATGTTAAACAAATCATTAGGAGAAAATCCGAAAATCACTTGTATGTAACAGTCATTGATGCACTGAGAGGCCTCATGAAGATGTACATAACGTGAAAATGCTGTTTAATGACTGTGGAAAATACATTTTGTTTGTTTTAAACCAGGTTTGGGAAGTCACATGTGGAATAATGGTGGGGAGGGGGAACCTCCTTACGACAGTCAAGGTTCCCTTTAATCCCAGATTGTAATAACTGACAGCCTGGTTGTAGGGTAAGAATTCTTCTCTGAATGGCACGATTCATCTGGAGTGTGCTGTCAAAGTGTTGGAAGTAGTGGCTGTCATTTGGTGTCTTTCCATGGCTATTGCATCAGGGCCTTGAGGGCATTCTGCGTAAAGAATCAGGCTCTAGGCTTATGCTGTAATAGCAGCTCATGAAAGAGGGCTGCTTGGCCTTGTATATATTGCACTAGCGTTTTTGGGCTGTTGTCTGTCTAGCTTTTGAAATGATTTTGCAGGAATCTGATAGGTGCCCTTCCCCAAAAGTCCCATTTGTTTTCTTCATTCTCATTTCTTACTCTGTATATTATTTAGGATTTTAGCAGTGGGTGAGCAAACAGTGAATTTTAGTAATAATGACTACTCCGCACGAAACCCTGGTGCACCAAGAGATGTAAGCACGTGGCTTATCCCAGGGAACAGAAAGATGCTTTAGCCCTGGTACAAGTGCATATCCAGTGCTGCTACTAGGGTGGGGAGTAAGTGCCTTTCACTTTCTCTACTCAAGTGAACCAGAGAGAGACTCTTCCAACTATGACTCTCTTCAGTTCCTGACTTCTTTTTAATGGTAAGCTTATTATTCCAAAGAGAAAACAAGGTTTAACGGATTACAAAAGACTTTTTTTTTTTTTGTAAATGAGCCAATATACGAAGTAAGTAACACATACGTGGTCAGGGAAACCATAAAGTTTTCATGTCACGCTGGAATAATTGACTCATTCCTTGCTTCTGGAAGTCTGAGAATGGATTAGATTTCAGTAACATCAGTTTGCTGTTTCAGCTAAGTTAGCTCTCTGAGCCATAAATAACTACATGGTTTAGCATAAATTTATTTATTTTACAATTTATAAAATGTACTCATCACTAGGATTCTTGGCATGTATACAAAGATAACAACAAAATAAGAATGTATTGACTAGTTTCAACTAAGTGAACTCCTTCAACATGTTCTCAAGAAATGTATGTAAATCATCACCAACATCTCCAGGCAAAGGCATCAATAAGTACATAAGTCTCGGACATCGTCCTGAAAGTCAATGAACTAGGTAGTCTATCGGATCACCAGGGAGCAATTTCCAGAGTTAAAAATGCTCTAACAAAAGCTATCGTAACTCAACCTCAGAATTTAAATCCATCAGGTGATATATTTAAATCAGCCATTAGTGGTGTCCTGGTGGACTCGGTGACTGTGGTGATATACAGGGAGACTGTCTTACTCTAGCACGACCCTGACCCAATGCTGCAGTAGTGTGCAACCCAACCTACGTTGCACCTGCAAACAAATGAAGAAAATGCTTTGCAGAAGTCGCCATGTGGGAGGATGCACTGTGCACTGGGTGACGCTTCTGAACTTGAGGGAAGTTCTAAGAGAAATGACAACAGCAGTCTTGTTTGGGGCTTGGTTGGAGAAGTGAAGGGAAGAGCTGGTTGAGTCTACCTCCGAAAGACTCAGGAAACTTTCTCGGTTTAGTGTGTGTATGGTTTCTTCCTGGCAGCAAATAGAGCTGAGACAAATACTGGGTAATTTGCAGTAAGTGAAATTTGGAAGTGACTCGAGAGTTTATGTAACAATTTTCTACTCAGCTTTCCTCCTAAAGAAAGAGTTGGAGATGAATTTTCACTGAAAAGGTTTCCAATGTTAGGAAAGAGATTCTTGGCAGACGATGATTTTTCTTACCCCAAGGTCCCAGGCAGAGCTCAAATCAGCGCAGTGAAGGCATGCGGACAGCTGGCGAGGGGTTACACCACTTTGCCCAGAGGACATTGCTCTGCGCTTCCCCAGTCACCTGGGCCTGGACACCACTGGGGCCTAAATCCTACATGGCATTGCTATTGCCAGCTCCTTCTCCCATACCTCTGAAGTTCTGGTCTGTAGTTCATTTGTGCCTTCCATCCCCCTTCACTTCACTGTGCTGTTGTGAAGATATTCTCATGCTCTACGACCTGTCTTGAGAGGTGCAGTGGGTGCAGGTGGCCCTGCCACAGCAGAGCAAAGGCCTGGTGCCACAGCAGGGACGAAGCTGAGCATGCAGCTCCCTCTGCTCGTCTCTGCTCCCCTGCGCCACCCTTGTCACGGAAAAATAGGAGTGTCCCAAGGTGCCCTCTGCAAAGTTCGTGGTGTCAGAGTTAGAGATTGTTGTTAAATTGTTAGACACAATTATCATCAACAGGCTATCTGCAAACTTAGGAGATACTTGCAGAAGATAATTTTCCAGTGACTTTGCAGTAGCATTTGTAGTGATTTTATTTAGTAATGGAAGCCGAGAGTAATACTGAAGCATGGCAGAATTGTGAATCATCGGCGTAAAAAAACCCCAGGCTAGTGCCATCCCGCCTTGGCAGTCCTTGTCTCCAGTTGCTCGTTCCAGGCCCTAGCGCGTTCTCTGAGAAGGAAGAGCTGAATGAAGTTTAAGTAGAGAGACTGTTATGTTTGCTTCTTCTAGACTATCTGTTGCCAAGGAAGTGGCTAATCCATCTTAATTCCAATTACTTTCATTCACAAAGTATGTGGTAAATTCATGGCAGCATAAAAATAGTCCAGGAGACAGGGAGAAGATGCAGTTTAAATTTGCCAACCTGTTCACCTGTTAGGATTTCACAGATGCTACTAAAGGCAAGGAATAATGTGTAATTTTTGACATAACCTGTAAACTTAAAACTCTCCAGAGACCAGTTATAGAGATTTGGGCACTTAGACTGCTAGCAGCCTTCCAAGCTCTACCTGAGATGCTCCTTCTTTCAGAAGTCCTTGTGTACATCTCTGTTTTCCTCAGGATAATTTGCACAGTTTCTGTGCCTCATTCATGCAATCAGTGGATTATTCTAATGATAACCTGAAGCTTAGCACTATGTCATGCTTGAGAAATATCCCTAAAACCTTAGGATTACCTTTTCCCTGTTAAATCTACTGATTTGATAACTCTTCAAAGCCCTTTCATAACATTCTTCACATGTACATCTGCAAAAATAGCCACCCGGTTTCTGTTGGGGTCAGTTCTGGTTCTGGTGTGTTTTATGGTGGTACTTGTAACTTAGTACATAAAGGTCTTACTGGTACTTTTTTGTGTCCAAAATAATGCCACCAAAATACGCAACGAAAATATGGCCACATGATAACAGGTGAGTATACGACTGACTTTTATGACAGCCAGACTTCAGTGAAAGCTAGATATAAGTATTCCTTAGGTAACTGCCCACTTAGAGAACAGCTCACAACAGAAATAATATGTCTAAGTTTGCAAACCATATTGATCTCTAAGTAGGAGTCACGATAGCTTAAAATAGGTGGACACTTTAGTATAGAGAGCAAGTCCTAAAAATCTTGCCTGAATCCACAGCTTGGTTTTTTCAAATATAAAAGGAAATGTAAATGTTTATTGGATTTCTTCTGCATTTGAAGAGGTAAGGTTGATAAACGGTTACTTTTATTTCTACCAAAACTCTCAAGATAGATCTACTTGCTTGCTCCCAGGATGATGTTTGTGTGTACAGGAGAGAAACATAATTAGGCTTTGAGTTCTGTACAACATAATCCATGGCGAGTATGAATGACATGAAAGGCAGCAGAAATTGCCTGGGAGGAGGCTGTTTTTGTTTGTTTTGAAAAAAAGAGGTTGAAAAGATTCTTTCTGTGGCTGATGCAGTCTGGCTGTGTTTGCTGTGAGCTAGAGACGCTTGTGTATCACAGCGAAGGCAATGGAAAGGATGGAAAGAAGAGAGAGTCAAGGGGTAAATTCCACTTGCTGTAATACCTGCTTTTGATCTAAGCTTTAATTGGATGTGATTTAGAAAACTGCTGGCATCACAAGGGATATTAATACTCTCCTCTTATTCTCTACGCTGCCTGTCCCTGAGGGCGCTGTTGTATTTCTGTCTGCGTTAAGACTTCTCTTGCCCCTTCCTTTTTCAGTGAAAAAGCATTGGATGGTAGGAGAAAAAAAACTGAAGACCTCGTTTTCCTTCCCAAGCGGCATGATAACTCCTAGGGGTGTTTGCACACACTTGTTTCATGCACTGCTCACACGATACTCGTCCACGTGCCCCCGACTGATTACAATGTGTTATGTAATGAAGTTTGTTGTTCCTCGCTTTCTTTTTCTCATTTTACTAAATATTGGGCAACAAGTGTCTTAGTTCTTTTTTTCTTGTTGAGTCACCCGTTAGTCACCCTTGAGCTAGAACGATTAGATTATGATACCATCCTTTACAGATATTAAAACTGGGTATTGCTTTTGACTGAACTGCATAACGCATCTATGGAAAATACAGTCCGTGGTCAGGATCTTCCTCGCTCTTTGTCAGTTTGGTGGATAATATCTCCTTATGTAAGGAAGTTCAAAGACAGTTCTGTTCTATCTGTTTATACTTTAGAATCACATCGAACCGCTACAGAAATAAATACAGTTACTAAATCAACGTGCGTTTCTGGTAGCTCAAATCTTACTACTCCATCTTGTGGAAGAAAAAATATTTCAACGTTTGTGTAACATGAACATTGATTTCTATGTGTATTTAGGTTCGTATTGAATTGGGTTTTTAATAGGAGCTAACAGGAAGATCTGGGGTTTTTCCCCTCGTTTGAGAAAATAGTGTGAAAGTTCAAATGACAGAAGGCTGGCTCTTGTATAAAAGACCGGTCATTCAGTACTGCTCTAGAGCTATAAAATTAAAACCTATATTATGTGGCTCGTGACACGCTATTTCCATTTTCCTTTCGTCAGAGTTTTGTGGCTTCAATAGGCATGGACTCAGATATCATCCTTTCAACGGACTGACATGGTTTTGTTTAACTTCTTGTTTTTCTGCAGTTCCGCTGAGAATTTTTTTCACAACAGAGACCTCTACTGAAGGAGAGCAGGTCTGCAGAGCTGGAGCCGTTCTGCAGAGAAAATTCACTCCGATGAGACCTGTTGTTAATCAGTGGTATCACACAGGAGTTTAACAAGTGTCAGAATAATCCATTGCTTACCTCTTCTCCTCATGGAAATAGAGGAAAATAATAATGAAGTAGTTAAACTTCTTACTTTATTTAGCGTTTTCAAAGTGGGATAAGTGTTTGATTCATATCACACCAAAGCCCTAATGCTTCTGCTGAAGTTGGTGTGCCAGTTGCTGCAGCGGGGCCAGTCCTTTTTTAACGACAGAATTATGTAACGTATTATGTGACATAGTGTAGTTAAAAGACTAAAATCTTTTGATTTAGTCATACAATTTTCACTGGGGAAAGAACAAGACGTCTTCCAAACCAGGTTATGTGTAACATAAGCCCAACACTGACATCTGGTGTTTAAATCAGATTTAATCCTCGGCAAGGTTAGGTTAACAAGTACTAATATTTAGGACTGTCAGGTGTTCAGGCAGAGGCCAGGGTACAGAGGCAGATTAATGCCTAAGCGCTCTTGATGACTTTAGCCTAGTCTCCTCAAGGGCCTGTACCTTTAGTTGCTGGAAAGGGAGCTCCTAGTATTTTGAAAATTTGTCCTGTAAAACCCGTGCTATGTAATAAAGGGAATTAAAAGTTTGTGGCAAGATCGGAAGGTCCTCAGACTGATTCTGATGGGTAGCTTGGGTAAGGAGCTCGGAAAGAGTTATTTTGAAAAGCGAGGCTCTCAACCAAGTAGTTAAAATTCCAAATTTGCTCTAAAATCTCATCAAGGATATTTTTCCAATAAAAGATTCAGCCGAGCAGTTTTTTCCTATGTGCTAATTTATCATTTTAGCAGTAATGTTTATTCAAGACTTTATAGTATCCTCTTTATTAAAGTTCCAGTTTGACACACGCAATGATAGTTTCAGTTTGACCTTTGCATCTTAGATAATCTCTGCTATGTAGTTGCTCTTTATTTTAAAAGTGATGAGTGGGCGTGATCAGTTGTCAATACTTAGTGTGGCATGCAATGTTAACATTTGTTTCAGGGAAGCCAAAACCTTTTCTCTTTTTGCAACTATGCTGGTTCTTGGCTTATTTTTGGTTTTGTTTTTCCTGCCACCCCTGAAAGAGAAAATAAAACAGAGTGGAAAAGTGTAGAAAAGGAAGAGGTGATGTGGGATCAGATAGTTTTGAGGGGAGTAGTCAGTTTTGTACGTTAAAATATATAATTAGTTCTGAGATGCAGATGAACATCCTTAACCGTGTCATTTATGAGGACCCAAGAGAAGGAGCAGATGCTGTTTCTCTGTGACTTGACTTCCAGGGCTGGTGTCACTCAGAAGAGGTGCATGTCTGTTTCTGAAAAGGAGCGTCACTCCAAGTCTGGACTGAGGTTCAATAAGGACCTGTTTGCTCTGGGGTGAAAACAGACTAGGAAATACCTGAAAAGCTGCCGTTTATTTTCTTGCTTTCTCCAAAAGTTTTTTGTACAGTTCAGCCTCATCCCGCTTACAGGAAGTGATTAGCCACTCTTGTCTTCCCTGTCCTGTGTAGGGCTAGCGTTTCTGTAATTGGCATTGAATTATAAGGCAAACCTCAATAGGAGAGAGGCTCCTCTGTGTCTGAAATTTAGCAATGGCATTAAGCATCTGCCAATGAGTGAATGGAAAAGATGCTGGAGGCATGTGCTGGCGAGCAGCACGCCTTTAACAATGGTACTTGTGTAATTTTTTTGCTTTGTGAAGTGAGACATGCAGAGAAATGTCCAAAGTGTCGTACCGTCATTCGGCTCATAGGAATGAGAAAATCTGGGGGTCATTTGTCTATCGCAAGCCCTTAAGAAGTCAAGATTTTAATTTGAATGTTCAGTTGTCTTCTGTGCCCAGTCATAGGCTTTTTTCTTATAACAACGGCCTCATGGGCTCACCTCTTCCACTCCCTGCCATGGTGTACTTGATTATATGCTATATGAAAAAGTTAGAAAAGTAGAGAAGCAACAGCATTAAAGAAAATAAAGCTTCCATGAGAAAGCGTTTGAAAGTCTTCATGACTCACCTTTGAAGCTCAGAATGAAGTGGCTGTTATATTTCTGAAAATGACTGATGAATAGAAAAGTCTGGCAAAAAAGGAAACAATACATCCCTTCAAAGGAATTGATGAGACAGCTGTGTGTGTGGCTAGCTCTAATACACTCTAGCCTATTTTTCTGAATCTTCATTCGTTTAGTGTTGAGTCAGAAGTCTTTATTTCTTCTCTTACAGTCATAATAGCCACTGAGAATATTAAGTTTTTAGTTTAACTGCTGTAAATAGAGTTGGTTCCATTCTTTTCCTTGATTCCCTGAGCATTTGCTTTGGGTTTTGGGTTTTTACTTTTGCACTGGACGCTCACCTAGAAATTAGTGATGTTATTAATTTCAAAATATATTTCTGAGAGCAAAACCAGGTGGGAGTGGTGGTACTTACAAGGAGAATAGATAGTATCGTTGTACTCCTGGTCTCAAACAAGAGTTCATATTCAGTGTGTTCCATAGTAATCCTAACCCTTGCAAGACAAAGCCTTTCAAAGTTCTTCAACATACATCTCTGGAAAAAAGTCCCAGTTCCTGATCTCGCAGGAAGTGGTGAGGGGAACTCCTATGGGTTTCTTTTACCAAAAAAAATCCTGGGCATGTGGTAAAGGACAGAAAAAGGCGCCAGCTCTGCAGAAGACACGCAATAAACCTATACAAAGTTGGCACACAGATTCGTGTAATCTTTAATTTGATTCAAATTTGGAGTATTTTTCACCTCTTCTGTGGCTGGCCAGTGGAGAGGCTAAAATCCATGTAATGAGACTCAACAAAAGGCTGAGATTTTGTATCTCAAACCAAATGCTTTATGTAAAAGATATTTAATGAGCAGCAGGTACAAGAGAATTCCACACTAGCACCAAAATATCAAAAATGGATTGCAGGAGTTACAGAACAATATATTCACACTAAAGGATTCCCTGCAGTGCAGTTACCTGGGATAGAAACACTTTATCACTTTCTTCTGTACAATCTGAAACAAATAAAAGAGTGCTCTCAAAATCATACAAGATGTAGCTATTACTTTGGTAGTACTTTTTTTGTGTGTATGGGGGGCAAAGGAAAAAAAAAGAGAAATCACGTGAGAAAGGATGTTTGTGTAAGTACCAGTGTGTACCTACTATTAATAAATGTAGGAATTCCCCCTCAAACCTATCAGCCACTCTATATCTGGAGCCAGAGTATAAATCTTTTTTTTCTAATCAATATCCCATCATGTTACTTTGGTAGAAGTTATAATACTTCTATAACAAGTCCTCAAGGAAATGAATCCTCTGAATTCCTTTCCAAATGCCCTATCTCCATAATCTAAATCCATCTGCTGATTCCTTACGGGTGCCGAGATCCTCCGGGAGGATTTCCACCTGTGTCCAAACCTGCAGGGATCTGCACACATTTAATATCCATGTCATCAGAGAGGCTCATGCAGCAAAACGACTGCTGGGAGATCCTTTCTTCTTAATTTAAATCCTGAGCTTAATCCACTGAGGTATCAGTATCTTTAAGCATCTGAATTCCCCTGGTGCAGCAGGATGCTTTTTTTACTTCGTATGCAAATACTGTGGAGGAGGGATGGTTGTTTATTTGCTTTTGTTCTTAATCTACCAGTATCTTCTCCTTTGATTACAACAAAACGTTCTGGGATCTGAGCTGAAAACATTATGATACACAATTTTAAACACCCGAGAAAAATATTTTTTCATCCATTTTTACACAAGGAAGATGAAGTGTGCCATTTGAAGTAACGGATCGCAATCTCCCAGTGTTATACAGATGCATTACAAAAAGCATCACTTTCTTTGTTTCTCATCAGTGTGACAAGAAAAGGTAATAACAATAGGGTTTGGTTTCAGTGTAATTCCAAGGCAACAAGCACTGTCTCTCTTTTCCCATCTGTGTACTGTAGAGTTGAAAATTAGATGCTCTGGGACTAAAAACGATGTCAAAGTTTGCCGTCTTTTTGGCCGTTGGGTTTTTTTTTTGCTGTCTGCTTAAGAAACAAAAGCCACGGATCTAGTCCTTAATTTACTACATAGGCAAGATAATGCTGATCAGTTTAGGGTTCACATGGAACAACTGTTGGGCTTTGGGAAAATGAATATTTGTTCAGTATTTCTAAAAAATTAGTTTGCTGAACATCTTCTTCTAAATATTCTAGCAAATTAATTTATTGTCAGAAACATTTGGGTAAACGGTGAGCCTTAAGCCACTACTAAAACATGTCTATGGAAAGGTAGAATTCAAATTTACAATCTTACTTATGCTAGAAATATAACTCCAGGATTTATGTTCATCCAACTGGGAAAACAGAATGCTTAATCTAAGCAGCTCAAATATGGAGCTCTCATAATTCTCAGGCCAAAATAAAATAAAAAGTGCCTCTTTTGCAGATGTCTCTCATCAGATCCATTGCATCTCACTATATAGCAGGGGAGCAGAGGGATCATGGGGCACTGAGATGTATATGACAGCTTTGTGTATGTATGTATTGTGTACTTTGTATGCACAAATACAGAACACATGTATGCATATTGCAATGTGTTTATGTTGCATATGGATATATTCAACAGTAAAAGTGGACCTGTATTTTCTTGTAATACTGATAATAACTGAAATATTTATGTTAATGTTTAATGGATCTTTTTTATATTTTTGAGGCTGGGAATTGAAAAGAACCGATGAACCAGCTGAATTGATTCCTCTGCTGTATACAATCTAGTTTGAGGTATCTCCCTTGATAGTCTCCCTGCTCCTCCCTTTAAGGTGAGAGGCCTATTTCACATTCAAATACTTTTCAGCTTACTATTTGTGTGCCTTTCCCTTATTTTTCACCCTAGCAGTACTCTGAGCAGTAGTTCCTTCATGTTAATTTAATCCTGTTCTACTCCGTGTATCCCTCTGTTTGACACTTATTCAAGCTGTATTTTATGCTGCTCATGTTCTGACAACTGTCACAGTTACCCTGCAAAGGTCGAACTAGTATACGGCTCAGTCTACGGCCCTGTATATTGGTTTAAATCACTTCCATAGGTTTTCCAGCTACAATTAGTAGCAACACTACTCAAGACCTCTGGCAGGCAGCAGTCATTGCAGCATTTTTGTTGGTGCTCACAGCAAAAAAAAACGACAAACCATGCGAAATGACAGTGTCAAGGATGTAAAAACTAGGTGGTGTCAAATTTGAATTTGCATTTTCTTCTGTGATGAAAACTATTCTGTTTTTTCTTAGTCTTTTTTTAGAATTTGTATGCAACTGTGGAAGCATTATTCACAAGTAATTTTGAAACTCATTTGATTAAACTATCCTGCAACTAGTTTCTTCATTAATCTGCCTCCCCCACTCTATGTAAATGATTTCCAGCTGCAGTCGCTTTATTCTTACCCGTTGTATTTTTAGTTTCTCTATAGTTTACCTCAAGTTAGTGGCTGTTACGTGTTGCTCTACTTCCTTACTTCAAGGTTTTTAATATTTTATAATACACAATGGAGTCTTCTTTTTGGTTAAGTACCTAAGGTACCTTTCTGTAAAGTAGAAGATCAATAAAAGAGGAATCTGCAGACTATTTTCAGCTTATATTTTACAAATAAAACATTGATGCTCCCTTTTAAGTTGGCCATCACTCATCCAGCAGGTTTCACAGACAGTAACAGTTCGTTAGTAATTTCGGGAGGGGAAGATGTATGATGTTGTAAATATTTAAAATCAAATTTGAAAAAAAGGACAGAGATGAATGTGATCAGAGTAACACAATGCTGAAGGCAACATTTTCAAAGCAACTTGGTAGGTATTGTTTTCCCTTGTAGGTGGCAGTATTGAAAAGGAGGTTAAGCTGGATCTGGTGTGGGAGCCAAAACTCCCTGCCTGAAAGTCGCACAAGTTGGAATATGAAAAACAGACTAACTGCCGCAACATCCAGACAGGGTGAATAAAACCGTGCTAGAGATTAGCACTTGCTGATTTTAGCCAAAGGTAGATTTTCTTAATTTAAAACAAACTGGTGTTGAAGTTGAATAGATCACCTCAAATGAGGCATCGTGCACACAGTGATGTTACAGGAATTATCTGCATTAGGGTGGGTAAAAGGGTTGTCATTTAATTCTCACTTCAGAATCGTAAAAGTGAAAGAGTATCTCCAGAAAACCAAGTAATTTCTGTTCTTTGGCAAAGAAAACATTTAGTATCCTTAATCATGTGTTTCTGTGATACATAGCACAGAGGATCTCATTTACAATAAGCTTGTTAGACTTTTATTCTACGCTCTGCTTGAACTGCAGAGAAACGGCCCTGTGGCCAGCTCGGGCTGTTAGACTGCTTATTGCTGAACTCCGGAAAATGCTCTGCGGAGCTCAGCGTTTTTAAAGCCAAACAGCAATTGCCGATAGGGCTGTGGATGTTTTTTGCTTGGTGGGGCAGTCTTGGATCGTGCACACAAATATCAAAGAGTAAATAGCAAATTTATGTCTTTTAGCTCCCAAGTTACTCTGAATCGCTTCCCAGCGTTCAGTTGGTGCCCTTCATTTACTGCCAGGAAGTGCCACGCCTGGAGGTCTGTGACGCTATTAAAAGTTGATGTTAGATTAATAAATGAAGAAGCACAAACTTGAAGACAATGTATCAACTCAGAAAGTGTGTTTAGTCAACTACTTTAAAAATGGATTGTAGGATGCAATGGTGTCTGAAGCTTGTTTAGTCACACTTTGCAGTAACACACTGCAAAAATCGGCATGCCAATAGCTTGAATGTTTTCGTTATGCGCTGTGCCTAACTAGTAGTGTAAATATTCAGATAATTTGTGATGCACCTTGACTTCAGAAATATTCTAAGAAATATGAAGAACCTAGCTAACACTGAAGTATCAATAAAATGAATGATCAAATTACAGAGTATCACATCAGTGGTGTAATTTCAGACTGTACATATTTTTCAAAATTAAAAATAAATTGTATACAGAGTGCATTCTACAGTATTGTTGTTCAAAGACGCAAGCATGGAGCTTTGATTTTCTTTTTTACGAGGTTTTTTTTTAAAGAGGTGGTTTTTGTTGAGTTTGGTTTTTTTGAGCAATGGTAGTTACCAGGATCACACAGGGCTCACGTCTTGCTTTTTATTTACTGCATTTCTGTGCTATAGGAACAGGATCATGGGATAATGCAGGTTGGCAGGACCCCAGGAAGTCTCTAGTGGAACCTCTGGCTCAGAACAGGGCCAGCTGTGGCCTTAGGCCGGGTTCATCAGGGCTCTACCCAGCTGAGACTTGAAAACCCCCAAGGATGGAGACTGCACACCCTCTCTGTGCGACCCGTGCCCCTGCTTAGGTGTATGCAGTTCCCTCAGCCTGCTGTCCGGGCTCCTGCTCGTACAGAGCAGGGTGCTGCTGGCCATCTTTGCTGCCAGGGCCCTGGCTGGCTTGTGCTCAGCCTGCTGTCCTGTGGGACCGCAGTGCCTCTTCAGCTGAGTTGCTCCCCAGCTGGTCAGTCCCCAGCCCAAATTGCTTTTTAATATTTTTCTGGAATTTAGAATGTCAGAATTGTTTAGATGGTAAGCAGATATTTGCCAAGTGCCAGTTTGAATAGATTTATATTTAATTTTCTATTTCTACAACAGAAAATTCGAAGCGTAGATTGGACAATCTCAGACTTCGTGTTAGTTAGAATACAACATAATCAAAATATTTTTAGACTGACGCATCCTTTACTGTTGCATTTAAAAATAAAAGGAGAAGTCCAAATAAGGTATGTTCATCACTACTCTTTTGCTTTATTATTTGTCATATATTTTTAATACGTAAGTGGCATCTGATGTATTACTTAATCAAGAGAAAAAGAATTATACCTTGCACATAATCAGTTATTTTTGCCATATCAAAAAAATTAGACTAACAGATGAGGAAAATAAATAAGATGAACTTTAAAAATGAAAATGCTTAGCCTTTGGAATTTTAGTTGACAGCTTTTGAAAATTAAATTATAAGTCAAGTACTGATAGGTTTGATATCTTCTTTGCAGCTTTGCAGATGATGTATTGCAGCTTTAATGGAATATCATTTATCATCTGATAATAACAAATGTAGTATTTCTGAGCTTGTCATCTCTTCTGTGATGACAAATAGTCCAACTTGTAGCAGTGATAATGGGATTTTATAATGATCTCTCCAGACCGACTCTGCTCTAATGCAAGCTATTTTACTTTAATTCTCAAAATACCTATTAAAGGTAGATTGCAATAGTCAAGCTTTTGAGACCCGCGTGTGTGTGTATAAGCCTTCTGTGCTACAAAAGTTGCATTTACCTCATTGATTTTAACGTTTGCTCCATTGCATTTTGTTGGGTTTGTAGTAAAAGTTGTCTGGATTTACTAAGCAGTATGTTTATCACAATGTTCTTTGCAACAAGACCTTGTATATTAACAGTCCAGTGGCAGCCTGTTACACTAGTGTAACTCGCTTTACACCAGCGTGCAGGAAGAAACAACGCAGCTCAATGTTATACTAGAAAAAGGGACCAGTTACCTTTTAGAATTCTAAAAAATTATTTTTATTCACATCAATTAATACTTTAAAAGGAAGGTCTTTTTTACTTGGTTGCATTGCTTTTGGCTTAAACCGTAAGCAATTTTCATTAGTGATGTTGACTTCTGTAATACAGCCACTGCTCTGTGTCTGTCCAAACCATTGGATTCTTTGAAAGCATCCTTGTCTTGTCAGGGACTAACAGACAGAGTTTTAATTTACTTGATCTTGGCAGTTAAAGCATTTGAACTGTTCTTCAGCAGAATGACTGAAAACGGAGGAATGGTGAAGAAAAATGGGGTTTGTTATATAAAATGCAGTAAAAAAAGAAAAATAACTACTTATTGTAGACAAACATCTGTGAGGGCACTGAAGTATTTTAAAGTACCCTAATATTCAGATATGAAGTGTAACCTTGATGCAAGTAATTTTAACAGAATTTGATCAGGTTGTCCAGACGTTTTGCCATTAAATACTTAAATAGGGCAATTTGAAACATAGGTGATGATAAATAGGTTCTTCCAGTCTGAAGGTGTTAAAAATTCCATCTGAATTTCTCAGGTTTAGTTCTGTATACTATCTTGTCTTCTTTTATTTATACAGAGTTCGTTTCAAATGAACATGCATGAGAAGTTTAGGGATAGATTTGAACTTTATTGAAAAAATGAAAATTTGACTTCCTCTTTCTCCTATGCAGTTCATTAAAATAAGGGACCTGCTTCCAAGATTACTTCAATTCTCTGGCCTGTCTCATCAGAGACAGTGCTGCTCTGTTACCGCTTTGCCTGCTTTTTGTGTAGGAGTGTCCCGTTAAGACAGATCCCCAAAACCTCTGTTCTGGGAACAGGAGAGACCTGTTGAAGATTCTGCTGGACCCTGGCCAGAGCCCTGACCCCGGCAGCCTTCCCAGAGCACCAGTTAGCCAGGCCAAGCAGGAACCTTAACCACATTTCTGCTTGAGAGAGGGGCCAGACTGATAAATTCAAAAACTGTGCTGTGTGGACAGGTGAAAAATTACTTTGGAGACCTCCGGAGCATCACATGCACTCTGTGCGTCCCAGCGGCTGGCTGGAGCGCTGTTGAGGATTCACAGTTCAGGACCTTTCTCTGTGGCAGCTACTGTAATATTAATGGCTGTAACGCTGTCATTGAAGTATCTAAATGAAGCACAGGCTTAGTGTGCAGCAGTTTGGATTTCGCATCCACATAATGCTCACAATTATGAAGCAACACAACAGAACAAATCAAACCATAGCCATATTGCGCTTTATAATTGACAGTTTCACTGTCAGCATTTCCAGTTAACGTTAAATCTTATATAAAATTAATCCAAATTAATTCCTTTTATGATTACTTTTATTTATGAACAGTTGTTGAAGTTTCCAAAGGGGTGCTTTGTAATCAAGAATTCGCAGAAAACAGTCCGCTGAAACTGGAACAATTTGCTGAAACAGTCTGCCATTAACTTTTTTCAATTCTCAGATCACAGTAAGAGTCGAGAGATTTAAGCATCTGTAATCTAACGGTTTCTTTCAAGTCTCTTAGACCCTGTTCTTGTGAAAATGGTAATTCTGTATGCTGTGTCTAAGGTACTAAGTATATGAATAATATACATAATATCAAATATTCAGTACTCTCAGTTGAACACAACTCGCGCCTATAAACTGCATTCATGTTTTAATGTAAACTGAAAAAAAATCAAATTATGAACCAAACTATATAAAAAAATATATATCAACTTATGAACGATTCATAAAGAGAAAAGATGTCACTTACAAATACAGTTTGAATATTTTACCCAGACTTCATAAAGGCAAAAGAAGATCATGCTTAGAAATGAAGTGGAGAATTAAGCAAACAAATACCGTACCACTCTTCCCTTCAAATATACCGAAACTTAGCGCATCGGTTTTTCCCTTTAGTATCTAAGTAGTGACATAAAATCGAGGGACTAGGGCAACTGGCTTGAAGATAGAAGATATAAAAAGCTGAAAGCGTAGAGCTTGCCTAAGCAGTGATAAAGTGAGGGGGTATGATAACCATCTACAAGGATATGAAAAGTGTTAACACCAAGGCAGGAGAGGAACTGCTCAGTAAGCGAGGCTATAGCTAGAAGTTACAGGAAGATATTAAAAACTGTAAAGTTTTGGTTGATTATCAGCAAGAAGCTTCTGACAGCGTTATACATCAGTTGTAGGGAAGTGTCTGAAGTGGTGTCCCTTGGGATACCGTTAGCTAGAGTGGACAATCCACGAGATGGTTTAGGAATAATCCTGCACTTGTAGTCAGGCACTGGGCCAAAAACTGATAGGCATTTGTTGACGTTTTCAGATTTTCTGACTCTCTGTTTCTAAATGTAGTTCTTGCTGGTGAAAATAATCATATGATTTTATAGCAACATAAACACTTCAGTTATCTAAGAACAGATCTATCGACCAGTGCAGAATCCTGCAGACGAATACCAGTGCCCAGTTTCCTACCATGTTACAGCCTCGAAGCGAATGACTGATGTCCAGTGCTAATCATTCACCTTCTGTCGCTTCAATTGCACATTCCTCTTACTGTGATCTAACCCCTGCAGCAACCGAGATAGTGTACATCACTGCTGTAGTCAGACTTCCATTCATCACGAGGGAAAAAAGCCACCGCCACCTCCTCCTCCTTCCCCTACCTCCGTACTTCAGTGTTGCCGATACTTCAGCCAACCTGAAAGGATGAGAGAGAAATTAATAAAAGCAATTTAAAGGTTTTTCTTTTCTTGAGATTTTGCTTGGAGTGCAACTCGTGGAAATACATAGTCTTCAGCATTGAGTCTTTGGGAGGTTTCTGTGTTAAATGAACATTGATGGAAGTATTACAGTACAGTGTAAAGGTACTTGTAATTCTGTTGACTTCCCTGACGCTCTGGTGGATGCCGGCTAGGAACCTGGCTCAAAAACCTGGTCTTTATTTACCCATCCAAATGGGTGACAATTTGTAAACACGCAAATCTGGATTTCATAAAAACAAGCGTATAGGAATAAAAAGAAAAGAAGCAAACAATAGCACAACAAAAAAACTGGTAGAAGAGCACATGGTGGTAACATACTCGGTTCTTCTGTACACAGTCGCTACCGCATCCTTACTTAGCAGGGTATTTTCTGAAAATATTTGACAAAATCTGTTGACCTCAGAATCCAAATGCTGAGTCCTGCTCTCAAGTAAATCCAGCTGAGCACTGCAGAAAAACTGAACTGAAACCTTAACTAATTTCCGCATCCTTTTCTAGCAACAGCAGAAAATCATAGGTAGGAGGTAGTTGTTGAACTTTGTTTAACTGACTGTTAAGTTCTTTAGCTGTTCCCTTAGCTATTTCTTACAAAATCTCTTTTGTATGTGCTCTGTTTTGTTTTATTCCGTTGTACCTTCAGTGACTAAGGCTTCCACAGTGAATCATTTTGAAATCTGCAAGCTATATTTTCTCAGAATATTGTGTTCATAGTAATTATTGGGGTTAATGAAAAAATGCATTAAAATTATTGAAGTTACGAGGATGAATGTTACTTAAGAGCAAACAATGTTTTTACACCTTTGAGGGTAAATATTCCTACAACTTAATATTCATGACCTTTAAACCATCATGTTCCAGGCTGTAGATTTGGTTTTTCCCCTGCTGAAGTGAGCTCTTCTGAATGTAGACTCTGACCGATGCAGACTCAACTTTTCTCCTATAACTTTGTGGGATCTTTTCTAGAGCTTAACTGTCTGTTAAGAAATTATTGGATAACTTAATAAAAATGAAATGGGGGATTTGTGTATGTGACAGGCCCGATGAAGGATTGCGTCTTAAACTGCAATTTTCAATTTGACAAGCTCTATTAAACATAAAATTGAATGTCATATGTAATGGACATATGATTACATTTTACTATTAAAATTATCTTTGTGAGAGAAAATTAAATTTCTTTTAACTGAAATATATAGAAAATTAAATACCAACTGGCTTGATTAAAATAAGTATACGTGATAGTCTTGCCTTACCTTATCAAAGAGGTGGTTTTCTATGCGTACAGATGCTTAGAGCTGGTGAATAATGACAGGAATCGTTAATAAATTGTAATATGACTTTAAACACTGCTGTGTTAATGCCCATTTTATCAGGTTTTTGCTTAAAAAGAAATTGATATAGTTTTGCTTAGGAGTTGATTGTAAATACAACTTTCCTCCTTCTACCAGATACGGATGTCTAGTTAAGTTACTTCCCCACAAAACAATATTTATCTAGAGGGGAAGTAGAACAATTTATAATACCAGTTAGTACAACCAGGAAACAAATTGTACTACGTGATTGATTATGCAATTTAAGGATCAAATATGCAAAAAGTCTTTGTCTGCTGACAGTTCACAAGTCATCCATAGATAGGAAATAATTTTAACTATAACCGGGATAACTTTAATGAGAAAATAATACATTAAAAATGTTGAAGAAAATAATGGGTAGGAAATTACAGTGCTGATTTTCCAAAAAAGGTTGTTGCAGATTGCTTGCCCGTGTTATCTGAGGAATCGTAGAGCGGTTCTCTCAATCCTGGCTCGCTCAGGGGGTCTTCCAAGTTAAGTATACTCATCTCTCTATAGAGATTCTGTAGAAAGGCTTCTCTACTTAGGGATTGGAACAAATCTCATCGACTCGGGCCTCTGTGTAAAGCCCAGGGGACTAGAGGGTTACTTAACAGTTGCTGAGTACCCGATGCTGTGGTCTGAGCTTAGATTCTGCGTAACAATTTGCCTTTAACAGCCAAAGGACATGCAACAGGGCCGTTCGATTGGCTGCACCTACACCATTAACCCAACTTGCAGAAAGCATAGATCTAGGGGGAATGTGGTTTGTGGTGTTTGGTTCTGGTTTTTGGTTTGGGGGTTTTTTTAAGTGTATTTCTGTCTGGTGTGAGATCAAGATGTTTCTCAATGCAAGATCTGTGTTGTTGGTTTGCTGCTCCAGGGCTGGATGAGATGCATAGGGCTGGGGCTGAGGCGGCAGAAATGTGTGTCAAATCTTCCTATACTTGCGGACATTGCTTTGCCTGGCTTTGCACTTCCGCGTCTAACATCCCAGTACGCTTGAAACAGAGGGAGCTATGGCATGTTTCTGCAAAGCTGGGTGCTCGGGTCCAGATTCGTGTCCTGAAAGCTGCTTTTCCCTGTTACCCTCCCTGAGCTAATTACCGAATGGCGTTTTGGTAGTACTATGGGAGTGAGATGGGCGAGAGAGTCATCTAAGTAGTTTCTGATGCCTTCTAACCACGCTTCAAAATTCCACTGGGAATTTGCCTTGTTCGTGTGTCTATTTCTTCATTTATTTGTGGACTGTGAGTCTCTTCAGTCAACATAAAAGTGTGCTGTAATTTTCTGAATTAATGAGACATAATGTAACCGGGTGACACAATGATTCTTGCAGGGTTGTTTTTCATGGTGATGTCCTTGTTTGTTTTTTTTTTTTAAAGGTAATTGAAAAAAAACTATGTAGAAGAGAATGGCAAAGTAAAGGAATTCTTTTGTTGGGGCATAAGAGGGAACTTTACCTTGCCTCATTAAAAAAGTAATATTGAATAGCGAATGGACTATGGATTCCTTTCACTTGTACGTACTGTTCACTCATCATACTGTAAAAAGCCATAACATAGACTCTATATTAAATGCAATTAGCATAGATTCTATATTAATTACAATTAAGTCTCTGATTTATATTCATGTACACCTGCAATAAAGTCACAGAGTTCAAAGGTCGTGCTTGTTTACCATCAAAAGCAGAACTTTCCAGGCCGCTGATGCTAGTACTACATCAAGCATACAGTATTTTTATTATTTGCATGAATCATACCTATGACTCTTTGATACCTCTGGGCTATATACTGCTAGCAGATCTGTGCATTCAAAGGATTCATAAAGTACATTTGAGCAAACAAGCTACCTACTGTTCCTGTTCATCATGTCCCTTATCTTAATAAATAATGAAGGTGCCATGGGCTGACAATGAAATATTTTGAAAATAGTTTTAATGTATAGCTGGCAGAGGACCTGTTGGGCATTGATAAATTACACTAAACGGAGAGGATGAGAAATTTGTAAAATATTAATGGTCTGCTTCTCTAGGCAGTACAGAAGAATATACCTGTGTCTTACGTAAAGTCTCATGCTGCCCGTGTAAGGCTAAAGGGAATGTTTCCTGCTGACCCGCAGGGTTCATGTATTGCGAAGCAGAGCTCGTTGCCTTTGGTACTGCTCAAAACACTGGTGAAGTGGACGGTCTGAGGGACGTGAGACACAATCGCTGAAGACTTGTCTGCAATTATTGTAGCATGTGGTCCACACAATAAAGCCGTCCCCATGGTGAAGAGGCGTAGAAGTGGCACTTGGCTTGTATGGAGAGGAGTGAATTTATAAGGAAACCCTCGTGCCCCAGCGCTCAGGGTCCTTGTTGTGCCCTGGAGTGGATATATTGGGCACACTGTGCCCTGAGGAAGCTGAGTGCTGTCATGGTAATGCTGGCAATGAAGAGAGGAAGGATGGGATCACAGCCCTTCTTCCTCATCTTCTTCTGAGGCCAGGAGCTCTGTCACTTTCCTTTACCCTAATAATCAGCACGTCCTTACTGAGTGACAGCAACTTCTCTCACTCTCTTTTCTTCATTTGGAGCAACAGGTAAATACCCCAGGGGCAACTTTCTATAAAACTATCGTCCAGTGTTACTGTAAAGCCATTAGACATCTAGTTACATACTGCCAGTAAGCTGTCTTTTATGCAGCGATTTGGCAATGCTATTGCTTTTTTAGAAACAGTAGTTTTGCGAGGAACTCTCCTTGAACTGGTGGATATTCTGATCCGGATCTTTTATTATACCCTCAATGTAAATGTCTGCAGCAAAGTGCCATGTGAATTCAGCAAATCGGGATTTCTGTGATGTCTGTGTTGCAGAAAAAAAAAATCCTTGAAGAGATCTGAAAGTTATTGAGTAGAACCTATTTTGACTGGGAAAGAGGTAATGGAGCAACAAATTAAAATGGCAATATAGCAGTGGGATTTCAGCTCGCTCATGATAATGATTTTTCTTTATTTCTGGATAATTCTGGAGTTGAATTAAAGCTACAAATGTTAGTTTCAGTGAGAAAGCTAAGCATATGTATAAATAAGAGAAGTACAAATCACTGAAGAGTTTAATTTTTGTAGTACCTGTAGCACAAAACTCAAACCACTGCCTTAGCAGGGCTATATATGCAACGGAGAGACTTTGGTTGGTGCTCGAGACAACCCGAGACGCAGCTGCTGGCGGGCTGCTGGCGGGCTGCGCACCTCTGCAGCCCTCTCGCCACCTGAGAGCCATCCCTCACAAAGCATCTGCCCTGAGTGACGAGACGAAAAGTGTCAGTCGTCTCTCTGTTGCATGGAGTTCAGAGGACTAAAGTTTTGCATCCTGGGTTACGTCACAACGCACAATTCCTGTTTCGAGGACAGTGTTGCATTTAGGCATAAATGTGAGTCACTGAGAGTTGAAGTACAAGCATGATTTCTGTTTTTTTCAGATTTTTTTTCCATATCCCAAATTCTGCTCAAGTGGCGCACTAATAACTGAAATGAACGTATTCTTTATTGAAATTATCGGTTTAAAAGTAAAATCTCTGTAGTTATCTTAGCTCTGATGCTCAGCTAGTAGTTTTATCTGCTTCCAACTATTCTCTTTACATGGCCTTAATTTAATTTTATAAGAAACACGCAGATGTGCAGTCCATAACGCGATCTAATACTCTGTGTGCCGGTATACCCTGCGTTATCTCCGGTATTGAATTATTTCACTACGGAGCATAATGATCTGCGCTGGCAAATTCTTATTTAATTTCATTGAAAATTATGTAAAGATTTTCCGTGCCTCGCCCAGGAACCTTGCAGCTGGATTAACATGATGGACTATCAGGACTTCTTTAGGGACATAATGCACTGTAGGGTCAATAGTCCGTGAACAAAGAAGGATTTACACAATAATCTATAACGGCTCTTTAGGAGCTGTTATGGTCTGTCAGGATAAAAATCAGGTAGAGAATACGTATGAAGTGCATACTTGCCTGTGGAAAGCAAGCATTTGACCGCTTGAATTCTAGCCCTTTAAAGGTCAATTCGGATTCTTTTAACATTTTGAATGCACGTTTACCTGTGAGATTTAATTCTACTTGCTTTAATTGCGTGCTACGGGATGAAATTCATTAAAACACACAGCGGGTTTATGAAAAAAAAAAAAAGAAATCTTTTTTAAGCCATCAGTGCTTCCGTTTTAAAAATAATTTTCAACGCTTTATTTCTGCCGTGCTCTCTGCGCTGGTGGCCGCGGAATTTCCGCGGGGGGACCCAGCGGCCCCGGCCCCGCCGCCCCCGAGGGCTCGCGCAGCGCCGGGAGGCCGCGTGCCGGCGTTCCGCCGTTTGCATCCCCGGCAGACAGTACGATTGGCCAGGAAAAAAAAAAAACAAACCTTATTTCAACTTTTGTGGGTGAAATGAGGCAGGCTAGCCGCATACGCCAAAAGAAAGAAATCCGTTTCGTGTCACACTGGTGTTTTCGAGCCCTCGGAGCGCAGGACGACGCCACGGCCCTCGCAGCAAAGCACGACGGGGG
>VZSC01014581.1:24627-74541 GCA_013398225.1 Steatornis caripensis
GGCGGCGCGCGGCCGGCGCTTGATGTTGCCCTGACACATAAACACCTAGGGGCAGGTTTTCAAAGGTTATTTGCGCACTAAAAGAGGAATTAGCAAAATGAACTTGCATGCCAAAAGTAATTTTGAATATTCTGGAAAGACCGTGGTCCGGCGAGAAGGTTGGCTGGGGGTGGGGGTGGGGGAAGCCCTTGCTGCGGCTAACGCGTGGCAAGAGAAATTGAAACGTGTTCAAACCAAGCGGGCCGGAATGGTTTCTGGGAAAGGGCGGGCGTCAGGGTGCGACGTTGCATAATGACAAGAAAGTGCGGCGTTATCTGCGACATCGGGCCGCGTTACCTCAGCCACAACCCCCCAGACGCTTACAGCTTGATGTTTGCGCGCAGCACGGCACCGACAATGCTGACCTGTACAGGTACAAATACCAAGAGCAACTGCGGTGTATAATATATTGGTGTGTTTGTTACTGTGCCATTTACTTTTAAGTCATTACTCTCCCTTGCACGTAAAAACTCAGCAAATTATCGGAGTTTATTCCATTGGCTTTCTCACACCTTGAGAAATAGCCCATTTGTATTATCACCGTTTGATATATTTCCCATTTACTGAGCTTCTTTGGCAAGCTGGCATTTTAATTTAATTATACTTTTTTGCTAATGGTCTTTATTTTTCAGTGTCTCTGTGGTAAAAGGCCTTTAAAGCCTAGGATTTTTTTATGTCCCTCCCCCGCTTTGCCACGCTCTAGTGTAAATTTATAAACTGACAAAATTCAGTGTAAAATTGGAAGACGTGAAATTAAGGAATCCATTAAGAAATCCTACACTTAAACAATTAAGCATTTCTTCGCTTTGAGAATGTGATTCCTGAATATATTTAGTATATCGTACAGCCCTAGTTAGGACCTGCCATACGAAGAGAACATAGCGTGTGTGACACAGGCGTTTGGGAGGGTTCATGTTTCATGGACGTTGTCAAAAAAAGCCTTGTTTAGTCTCAGACCGCTGAACTCAATGGGAACTTTGCTGTGTTTTTTGTCTGCGGATAGATCCTTAGTCCTTCGTGTACATCCTTAGCGTAAATTAAAACTACCGTTAAGAACAAAATGCATGTAATAGTACTTTTCAATAACTGATTGCTATCAATGTGAAAATCCTTTTTAGTCCATGAATCTGCTAGTTTTCACTCTGCAGTCCTTTTTTCAACCTCTGTTAGCTCCTTGCCTCCAGAAAGGCGGTGCGTACACATCCCGTTAATCCTTTTAGCATCCTCATGTTTGCACCATCACCTCCCTAACAGCTTGCAGGAACTGCTGGATCTTTTTTCCTGGAACATTAACAGAAGTTTGTGGTGTGATCGCTAACTGTTAGCTTTGGCACCTCCTAGGAGCCAGAGAGAAGAGGGTAGGAATTTTTCAGTGGCGGGGACGCTGCACACTGGGGTGTGAATTAGGAGGTCAAAACACAGCCAAACAAATGGGACCCATGCTGTAGGCACGGTGGAAAACCAGGAGTGGGCATAGCACACCTAACCTCACCGCAATTGCAGCTCGACTAAAGCCCTAAAAACATTCCAGAGCGGGGAAAGCTGTGGTATGGGGAAAATGTACTGAAAACGTGTGAATTTTGAATTAACACCTTACGTAAAGAAAAGTTAGTGACACTAGGCCTACCTCTGTCTTCTGCGTACCCGATAAATCAGTATGACTGTGATTAAAATTCCACCTTTGATACGAAGAGACAAAATACGAACTCACGCTTTCAGTCCCGACAGCAAAGCTCTCCGGTTTCTCACAAAGAGCTGGCTGCTTTGCAAGAGCGTGCTTGCGTGCGCAGTTCAGTGTCCGTCGCCTTAAACGGAGTGCAAGTTTAGAGAAAATGGACTGCCACCTCCTCTGCTAAATTCCCACTAAAGTCTTCCTGGTTTGCTTTCCGCCGTTACCTCTGTCCTCAACGCTTGCGCTTTTTACTTTGCGCTCTACCCATCTAAGTTTTGAATTTTTCTTTCTTTGATCCGTACCGGCAGGTGCTGTTGTACTTTTCATCGATAGTCGTTATAACCACGCCTGCACTCACAACATCACGTACCGAGGCGCGTGCTAGATAAAGGCAGTCCATCCTCTTAACCGTGTACCTGCAGTTTCTGTTTGCGCTGAGTTGCTGCCACACCAGCTTTGAGGTCTGCTTACCTAAATTCAGCCTTGGCGTGGATTGTTTCCCCTTCACGTGCTCAGTTTAGGGTTTCTGCGTTTGCTGCAGTTGATCACAGCTAGCCAGGTTATCTATCAAATACATTCCGTGTCTTAATGACAACAAACGATAAGGAAATTGTTTGCAGCAACTGCAAACTAGGACTTTGTATAACCTGGGCTGTATACAAGAGTCAGAGCTGTCTTGGCTGTAGCTGCTGTGACAACTGCTGTTGGTTCTCTGTGCGCAACAGCTCTGCAAGATGCAGCGTCACAATTATACCTCCCTAACTGAAGAAATCACGTAATGAAAATAGGAACTTGCTGGACTATTTAAAGGGTCCTGGAAAGGAACTGATGTAAACATCCAGAAGAGCATGAAGATGAAACCAGTTCTTGGTATGTAAGAAAGAAATAATATCACCCATATGTGAAGTGTTAATAAAGCATCTATTTCTTCTTTATTTTTTAGCTTCTCTTTTGAAAGAAAAATAACAAAAATCAGAAAAAAGCCATAAAAGTTAATTCAAGATCTTGAAAACAGATCCATAGTGAGACTTAAGGAATTCAGTGTATTTCAATCCCCTAAGAGAGTCCTGAAAATGGACAGTTCAATCACAGGAGGGAAGAAGAAACAAATGACAAAAAAATCCTTTGACCAAGTTGAAAGTTCATAGGGAAGTTTGAGAGTTAAAGAAAGTTGAATCAAAACTGATATGCAAGCCTTACATTACGATTAATTAACCACTGGACAATTCAAAGTGGTGTTTTGAGGTGCTGATTCTCCATCATTTGAAATCAAGAGCGGATATCTTCCCAGCTAGATCAAGTGCGGGCTGCGTAGCCTCTGTTGTGCTCGTCCATCCCATGCTCTTTTTCAGGGTAGCTCTTCAATCTGTTTGTGCTTGCCACCATCCACAAAGATGTATGAAGCTTTTAATAGGAAACTATTCTTTGTGGCCTTTTTTCTGTCGTCAGTGCAAGGGCAGTAGATAATAACCTCTCATTTTACAACTTCCTCTGTAAACGTTGGCTTGACAATTAGCATTTTCAAAGACTAAGAGCAACCTTCAAAGACAGCCATCGCCAAACAGAAGGTTGATTGTCAACCAAACATCAGGATTAATGGCAGAGCATTAACAAATGTGACAAGTCTACCTCCAGTGTTTATTTGGCGCCATTTTCTGTCCTCGACAATACCGATGCAGTAAGAGGACGTCAGCTCAAATACTGCCAGAGTCAGCTTTGAAGAATATGTTTACAAATTCCACATTTGTGTAATACTGACCTAGAGCGCTGGGAACCTGTTGGTGCTCCCTGAACTAGGAGGGACCGAAATGTCGGTGCTGCCGTGAAGCTCTGCCCAAGGCAGAGTGCAGCTGCCTACCTCAGCCAAAGCTCGGGGCAGCATTGACGTGATCTGACAGATCCTGGGCTTCGGTGAATTCCGCCTGGCTTTGCCGTGGCCTCTCGCTGACAGCTGCCTCTGTTCGCAAGCGGTAGGAAAAGAAGTAGAGGATGGGTTTTTGCCACATTTTTTTCAAAGTGTTTATCATACCTCTTTTGTCAAAGTTCAGTGTACGTAGTTGGTTTAAAGTTGAAATTTCGACAGCATCGCTTCTGTTGCTGCTGATCTAAGCAGGTACGACTACGTGGTGGCTGAGCCTTGGGCTTCAGGCGTTCAGTCTGTGTCTGTTCTGGGGGCGCTGGAGGTTGCCCTAGCAGTGGCAGTGTACCGGCTTGGTTTGTTTAAATCTGAGCGGCGTGAACCGTGTTAACATACCCCATTGTGACGGCCGTTCATACGGACAGGAATAAAGCAATTAACTAATCGGATTGTGTAGTTCATACAGAGCACCTTACAATGCTCTTCTCTCATGCCTTAAGCTGTGATGGTGAGAACAGAGGACAATGGAAAAGGACTGTCCAGAGCTGCTGGTATATAGGTTTTAAACAATTCTTTTGCTCATGCAAAGCCGAGAAGTGGAAGTTACATACAACAGAAGGAGAACAATGGGAGGGCAGTCTTGACTGCATATTTCAGAATAAAGTTGGAGTAGAGCAAAACCAGAAGACGTTAGCTTTTACTCACACTGTGCCCTAAAGGCCTGGCGTGTGGTCATAGCTTTACAAGCAAAATCAATTTTATTTTTCCATAGAAAATAAACAAGGTTTTTGTTGGGTTTTTTATTTTATTTTTGTTTAAATCCACAAGTATCTTTCCCTTTTCTTTCTGTTTCATGGTGTTCTGCATCCATTTTTTTTGCTTAGTAATTAACATAGCACTGGATATTAAATAATTTGGTAGACAAATGTTACTATTCCCAGTCCTTTAAAACGAGCATGGACAGATGCAACTGTTGCCAGATGGAATCTTTTCTGAAAATAATTCTTGCATTCAGTTCAGATTCCCTACAGCACTAACACAGTGTAGTTTAGAGAGCTGTTAACCATTAATTAAATTTCACTTTATTACACGGTATCTCCATAAGTCATCAAAAGCGAGGCAAAAGAAATAAAAAAAAAAGTGTTTTCAATCAATTTTACATCTGAGAGTAAACAGCCTTAGCCATTTGTAGCATTGACAGAATTAAAACTTGTGAGCAAAGTTTGTCCAGCTGCGATTCCAAAGGAGGACTGTTCCGTAATGCAGCAGCATGAAAGCAGGAACTCCTGCCACTTGCCCTGGGTAGTTTAATTTTGGGAACAGTCTATTGGTTCTGGGAAATTCATCAAAGTGCGCTGAAGCAGACTGATAGCTTTCGCTTTAAATCTCTTAAGCGTTGTGATGGGATAGCTGAACTCCAAGATTTTTAAAAACTGATGGGAGTGAAGAGCTGTTGGAATTCACGTAAAGGAGGGCTTTAAAAACTTTTTTAAAAAGCTATCTAAGGACGGAATAGCTGTAATTTTATACGAGCCGAAGGCAAGAAAGGAATGACTGCGGCAGCTGAGCATGGGCTGAACTTCACTGCTTCAAAGCTGACAAAAAGATACTTAAAAATTTTGGAGAAGCTTAAGAGAAGAGCCACAAGAATGATTCAAGATCCGGAAGACCAGTGTTAGCTGAGAAACCAAGTCTATTCTGCTTATCAAAGAGGAGGTTAACTAGTGCCTTGATCAGAGCGTGTAATTATCTTCCTGGGGAGATTTCACGTTCAGAAGGGCTGCTTTAATAAAATGAAGGGGTAACATGGCAAAGCAGCTAGAAGTTGAAGCTAGCTGAAGTTAAAATCAGAGGAGAAATTGGATGCGCGTTTCAATATGAATGTTAATTAATCGTTGGAATACCATCGCATGTGGCAATTTTCCATTGCCATTAAGTCAAGATAAACCAAAGCAGAGCAGTTTTAGAGGGATTCAGACTTTGGTAGTAGATTTTGTTTGCAAAATTCTAGGAATTGAATTAAGTAATCAAAGTAGCCAATCAGTTTTTGTTTGCCAGAATTGCAAACCAGAGCTCAATTTCTTTACCTCCCTTTGGTTCCGCCACATCCCTAGTAAGCCAGTGCACAGTCACTGACACCTTGCTATGCTGCCTCTTTCCTCTGCTTACGTGAATCTTGAGCTTTACTGGAAGCCAAGGCTCACGAGTGTTAACAGCTGTGGATTTTAAGGCTGCCATGGATTTTGGTGGATTCTGTGGAGGTCTCTCAGTCTCTTCAAAAGTGTGTATCTGTCTCTACTCTGTCTTTTCCAGGCATAGAAATTAACGATGTGATCAGGCTGTAAAAGAATGACGGCTACACCTATAGAGGTACAGGTGGCTGCTGCCGAAGGGAGCGGTCCAGCTTCCGTATCCATCCGTCTCCCTTTTCCTGGTGTTACAGTTCCCTGCTTTCCTTTTCCTCACTCTACTAGCTTTGCGGAGCTGATTTGTCTGCCTGGGCATAAAACGATTCTTTTTTTTGTTTGTTTTTTCCTGTACGGTTTAGTTTAGAAAGTTTATCAGTAGAATCTGTTCAGAAGGGCGCTAAGACAGGCCAGCACAAGGGAAGAGGCAGGGGCATGCAGCCGAGAGCAGGAGAGGGGGCACGCAAAGGGAAAGGTGGATGGAAGAGACCACGCTGCAGCACTGAGCCACAGATGAACGCAGAAATCGGCTGTGATTGTGCCCCAGCTGTAGTCACATGGAGCGTGCACGCTGCTTGGTCATAGGTTATGTTTTCAGCGCTTATGAAACTCAAGCTACCCATAGGATTTTTTTGCTACTGCTGAAGCTTTGTATAACTGTGGCCATTACTGTTTCTTTTGTCTTTGTTCTCTGGAATGTTTAAGAGAGTTGTGCACATGCTGTTTAACGAGATTTATTTGGCCTGCAAGCTGCAGATGGGCAGAAATCAAAGGAGGTGGAAGTGGACATTGACATGACCTCCAGCATGTTGTTTATGGAGAACATCCTTCTAGTGATGTATGACAAGTCTGAGATCAATGATCAGTATCTATTAGCTCTTTGAAAAATGGAGAAAGCAATAGTTCCTGATGGTGCATGTTTTAGATCCGGATAAAATGGAGAAGCCTGATGTGAGAAGAAAAAAATGCTTCAATGTCTATGTGTATGATTACCACACATCACCAGGGCATCTTAACACTCAAAATACTTACAGACCAAGTTATATTAGTGAGAAGAACTGTGGTCTAGATTCCTTCTCCCCTGTCTCCCCTCTGAAACAGCTGGATTTGATTATTTATTATTATTATTCACTTCATCCTCCTTTTCCCTCTAAATTCTCTTCATTTCTTTTTGTTTTTGTTGGAACGCTAAATCAAAGAGGAGTGAGCTTTACGTTCAGTTCCGAACACAGCGAGCGATGTGGTAACTTGCTCTTCTGCAAAAAAGAATTGTAAGGTCCTGTGTGAGCCACCTCATGCGAGCTCTCCTCCGGTTCAGCCACATCAGGAAGAAGTGGACGGGCTTTTCAAGAATTTGGGAAATTCTAGTATATTATTAGCATGAAAAATCTCTGTAGTTGTCTAGAGTAGCTGGTAAAGTGATTTCTAACTTTCTAACCACTAATGTTAAGTGGTACTGCAACAATATTTGTAAGGTCTTTTCAGAGACCTTTTTTTCACAGAATTGAATGTAGAATTGAAGTAAAACGGATTGGTCGTATACACCTAAGCAGTTGTGACCAAATCCATGCATACTTGATATGGGGGCAGCCAGAACTGTAAAACAGAATCTTTTTTGGTATTAAAAATGTTACTGCTAGGACAAAAAATGTTTTCTTCGCTTAAACAGGGTTACTTGTTCTTCACAAAAAAAAAAAAGGATTGAAAAATTATTTTGTAAAATTTAGAAGAAATAAAAACACAAAATATTCCTTTGCTTCTATCAGTTATACCAACGATGAGTACTTGCACAGAAAAAGTTGGTACGGAGTCCAAAAGGACCAGTGTCTTAAAAAGTCTCTGCTCTCATTGTAATACCAGCAGTATATCTTCACAATTATTTTTACTTCAGAAGAAGCCCCTCTTCCCCACGATACTGTACTTGTCTGAGGAGGTCAGTGCCCACTGACCGCTGCCCTTCATCTTTGCAATGCCCAGGCCAAAAAAACTTTTAGGAAAACTGGTGATTTGGACTTTGAGTAAAAGATACGAGAGGCTGCATGAGCCGACGAGACGCGAGCCTGCGATGCCTCTGTGTCTCTCCGACAGGCTGTGCTAGAGGACATGGTCTAGCAGAGCAGCTCTCGTAAATTCTTTTGAAATTATTTGAATGCACTTTCGGTAACGGAGGAGGGAGAGCTCTATTGTCTGCGAAACTGAGGCTCGCACGGAGCAAACCGTGTTTATTTATGGCCGGACTGAGACATAAAACAATCCAGGGGCTCCAAAGCACCTAGTTGCCAATATTTCCTTGTGTTGCTTTGGAGATGCAGCTTGGTAAACAGAGCACCCGAAGTTTTATGTAACTTTCCGTGAATCGTTTTCCTGTTACAGGAAGGGTTTTAGTTTGTTCCCCAGTGACTCTGATGCAACAGAGCAGTGACATTTACTCTGGGGAATACTGTGTGCGGGTGCCTCTGTGGGAATTTGTACGTGTGTGGAAAGATGAAATTATCTGTATTTCTATGCTCTCATTCAGGTGTTGGCATCTGCACTGCCTGCTCACAGCAGTGAAATTCTCTAGGATTAGCCCCTAAATTTTAATGAAGACCTCCTGCCTTCGGAAATCCTCTTCCACAATGGTTTTCAGTGCTTTAGTCGGGCATACAACTTTCCTTTCCCATTCATAACTTGGAGTCTTACCCTTTTTTTTTGTTTTGTTTTTCCTCTTTTTTTTTTTCCCCTTACTCTTCTTTCACAGAAATTAAATGGCAGTGGCTGGCTCCAATCACCACATTCTCTCTCTGCTTAATTTCTGCTACAAAGTTCTCCAGTTCTTTTATCTGCACAGCTGTTTTTAATGGGCTGTTCAGAGAAGGAACTGATAATGGGCACTTTGTGCTGTTTGGATTATCACTAGTTCTAAGGTTGGCAGCCAGCGTTGGCAATATGCTCTTCTTTAGGCAGCGTTTTTTTTTAGCTGGACAGCAACCCGATGACACTAGACAAAGCTGCAGCAGCAGGCTGACTAGCAGCAGCATGCTATCTACTCGCTTGGCTTCAGCTAATTCCCCGGTGGCTCTGAGGAACTGTTTTCCTTCCTTCCTTTCTTTCTTAGTGTTTTTCCTTATTCTTTATCCTTGGGCTTGTCTTCAGCGGAAGCTAGGGGTGAAGTTGACATTGATCAAGATACTTAGCACATGCACACGAGGGAAGTATGAAGTATTTTTTTGTGATAAGGCTGGTTAGTAGATGTGCAAAGTAGGGGAGCATCTAAAGATGCTTTTGAAAATGCCCCGCTCTTTCACAAAATTGCCTCTAAGGCTTGTCATTTGTAACAAAATATTTGAGAAGATGAAAACGGAGGGATAGTGTGTGGTCAGAGTCTGGGTGAAGAGGAAGAAGGAGGGTTTGTATCCCACCGTCATCTCACGTAGCTTTCTCCAGTCACACTTAAGGTGACAAACAGTTGAAAATAGCCGGTCCGTTTTTTATATCCTCTCTTGACCTCTAGATAGTTTGGGTATCTCTACAGTTCTCTAAAGTAGAAAAGTAAGAATATATGAAGGAAAGAAAGCAGTAATATTCTTCTCCTGGTTGTTAATATTGGCCACCAGCTTAGAACAAGGGCATGTGATGAAGAGTTCAGGCATCTTGTTTCAGCCCTGCGTGGGTACTATCATCATTTTAAAAATCACTGTGCTCTTAAGGCCAGGCCAGGTGATGAGTCGCTATTCAGTCTGCTTTGGGCCAACATGAAGCACTTTATTCATCTCACTGAGTAGCTTAAAATACTAAACCCATTAATTTAGTTACATTTAAAAAAAAAAGTTAGATACTAGTTTTGGAGGAGTTTCATGAGGTCAGCCACTATACAGTGTGTCTTCAGTTGCCAGGGATTTCTAAGAGCTGTTTCATCTCTGTAGTGTGTACTCTACTTTGAGTACCAAGGAATTTTACTCACACAAACAGGGTTAGTATCTTGTTGGTTTTTGAAAGTCCACTATATTTTATCTGAGATGGCAACATTTTCTGATTTCTTTGTGTGCTTGTATGTATCTAGATTTCTTTAGTGCTTAGCAATTCTGATTTTTATTATTCTGGAAAGAGAATAGATATGTGCATGCAAGAAGTCAACGTAGTTTGTCAAAGCTGCAGCTGTAGGAAATATTACGTGGTATTACTTCTTAGTACTAAATACAGAGTTGCAAGAATTTCTCTTTAGTTTCTAAAAAAAAAAAAATACATCATCTTGAAAAAGAGAAAAACAAGGTTCAATTTGTTCAAAAAAATTACTATAATTTATTCCCAAAAGGGAGAAACACCCTCAAATAACTGACATTAGTGCTGGAGAAGTCTTCCTCAGTTACCAAAAAATTGCAAAAAATTTTCAGGATTTTTCCCTAACGCTTGAGAAGCTACCTTTTTCTTAATGGGGAAGTTGGGAAGTACAAGGCACAAGCACCTGAAGGAGATTAAATAAACCTAAACCAGCACAAAATAGTTGAGGGAAAAGAGAAAATTACAATAAAACCGTTGTAATATAGCCATCTAGTATAGAGCCAACATTTGAGAGAACCTTGTTATCAGTATACCCAGCACGTTGCTTTAACGTAAATCCACAGGAAAGCATGCTTATTTTTCCAGAAGAAAAAGGTCTGTGAACTCAGTGTAGTCTGACAGTTCTCAAAACCAGGGTGAAATTATCATGAACCTCAAATTCTGAGGAATTGTCTGCATGGATTTTTGCATATGCATGAAAAAACATTTTTTGAATATAACAATAATGTTTAGTATTTTCATCACACATTCCATCTCTTGAGTTGCTTTACACGTATTGTGATGACACTTCTGTGAGTTAGGTAACGATGTTAGAATGAATTAAATAATTCAAATGAATAATTTATTTGAGGAATTCAGTCCCATGGTTTGCTCTCAGAATATCCATCAGAATCTGAGTAGTGCTAAAACTATAAGCATTTAAGTGTTTTTTTTTTTCTTTTTGCCTTCTAGCAGTGTTTATTAATTACAGATACTTCTGTTCAACCTCAAGCTATTTCAGCGACATTTTGTGTGCCTGATACGATAAAATAAAATGTTAAAATAATGGTAAGATGGTAGGAGGGTGACCAGGAGATGAGTACATCCTGGTCACAAATCACATTTTCCGTTTGTTCAGTCTCCACGATTCATTTCTCTGTGATGTGTTGGATCCTCAAGCCAAGACACCGTAGGTCTTGGGACATACTTTTTTGCACTAGAAGGATGACGCAGTTTTCCCTCGCTTTGCTGTAAAATGAAAGAACGTTAGCTTGAACTCAAGTCAAATTTGTAAAGCCAGCATGACAGATATAGTGGTATTCAAAGTCGAAATATAATCCAGTAGGCAGGAGGAAGTTAATGTAGCTAAAAACTTGCTATGTGTAGCTGCTACATGACTGCAACAGGAGATTTCCAACCTTGAAGGGCAGGCATCAAATTCAACTGGTAAAAAACCCCAAAATCTTATTTTTGAAGAAGAAAAAATTGTGAAGCGGGAAGGAGGAATTTTATTGCTACAAGCATAGCGTCGATATATTTAAGATTCTTATCATTTTATTAGTTTTATTTATTATTATACATATCTTTTATGTATTAAAAATAAATTAAAATTTTATTGTTTAATGCTATAATATAACATTATATGATTTTATTATATATAAAAAAAGCAGGTTCCCAGATATTCCTTAAAATCAAGGGCCTGATGGAAGCCAATTGAAATCAGTGGGGCAAATGTCTCCAAATGCTTCAGTAGGACTCGGATTTGGTCTTCAAAGTATGAGTAAGCGGTGATCAAGAGTAACTTTACGCTGAAGAACTGCAATGCAAAGATGAGCTATACTCTCTCTGGTAGGGTGTAGTGAGAGAAAGTGATCATGATTACTGGCTTTCATAATAAATTTAGAAGTCTTTTCCTGCTTTGCTTTAAAAAAATGAAGAAAAAATGACAAAACTTCAGGTGTTTCGCCCGCACTTTATAGTCTGAAGGAAAGTTTTCCACATCAACTCAAACACACCGCATGTGTTTATATTAATGACACTGTATTGTATTGTCAGTTTCAGTAAACCGATGTTATTATAGACCTAATGTATGGAAGGTGTCACGAATGAGGCTGCACAAGGGCACACACTATCCAAGACTTAAAAAAAAAAAAAAAAGTTATTTAACTTTTAGGAACACTAAAAACACAAACTGTGTCACATAAAATTAGAAATCAGTTCATAAAATAGTAATAACTGACCTGCACAATGTAAATTTCCTGAAATGTGCACTCATGTTGGCAGCAAGTAACAGCTAATGAAGGGAGTTTACAGAGCTGATTAACAAGGCCCTATGCTTTTTATTAGACTCATTTTGTTAATCCCTAAAATTAAGGAATTCCAGGTGTATGGAGCCAAGTATGCAAATGATTTCCTTCCGTCTAGCTGCTGATTTCATAAAAGGTCCTCCAAACAGTGAAATAAAACACAACATGCATAATGTGGAAAGCTTTACTGCATACGAGAGAACAGCCTGGCTTTACAGAGTTAAGCACAGCGTGCTGTAAACTCGCCACAGATACAAATTTGAACAAAGCTGTAAAATAAGTCTAAGTAAATTAAAGGAATGAATAAAATGGGAGAAAAAACCAAAACAAAAGAACAAACGTACCTTCAGCTTACTGGTTGTCAGTTCAGCTGTTGTTACAGCTGAAAACAATATACCTGAAGTTAAGCTTATCAGAGTAGTGTAAGGCATACAGATCTCTCCTGAAGCAGAAACAGATGTAAAATGATAAAGGGAACCATCATAATCTGCTAAAGGTGTACCAATTAGTCTGGTGGTGCTGCGGTACTGCTTGTGTTTCTTATGTATAATTATACTTTTAGGTATAATAATAAGCTTATCAGCCTAGAATGTATGCAAATACCTAACTCACTGGTTAATTTTGGGTATACAGGCCTGGCACCGTTAAAGTCAATGATAAAACTCCTCTGACTAAAACAAATATACACCCTCAAGCTGCTCATTACTTTCACCTCCTTTCATCTTGTCACAGTTCAGCAAAGTACTTTAGCATGTGAGGAGTCCCAGTAACTCTTAAAATTAACCCTGGCTTTTGAAATTCAGCAGGCTATAAAATACTCCCTACCTTTTGGAGCAGACTACTCTGCTTCTATACGGCATTATGCAGACAATTCATTTCCACATTAAGTTTTAAAAGCTTATAATTTCTGCAGGTCCAGTGTTCCATGTTTCAGGATGCTCTTTTTTCTTCTGTATAGCCATGGCTAGGCACTGTCCATCCATCTGAGAATAGTCCTTGTTTACCTCGTGGGACGAGTGGGGCCATAAAACATGCAGGAAAGGGAAGAATTTCCAGATTGGCAAGCTGTGGTTTACCTGGAGTCAGTGAAAAGCCTTGAGGCCAAATCCTGGAAATGCAAGACTAAACAAGGAGCGAGTTCAGGAGGAGGTAACATCCTGCCGTAGAAGCACTCTCTTCTAAAGAGACAAAGGCTCATGAGTCTAAGGTGAGACTAGCAGTGGCTTTGACAACGTGATGAGAAAGGTACTCATTCCACACCAGTAACTCGGCCGTTCGTCTCTGTTTCCTGGAGTCCGTGGTAATAGAAACAAAAGCCCCTCTACTGCTTTATCACATCTTGTGTTCTTTACAATGAATTTACCTTTAGGGTTTGGTCCTGAGAAGGATGCTTACTCAGTTAAATGGATGAAGTCAGTAGGAATATCCTTGTAGCCTGGGCTTACGTACAAGTGTATAGGACTGGGTATTTAGGTAGGTACTGTCTAGTAAACTCATCTTGCAGCAGTGTGACAACTGTGAACGGATGGCATCCGATACAGTCAACACCGCCTTCCTGGGAACGTACGGTATACCACGTCCTGCGTCTCCTAAAGGCATCTAGGCGCTTGTCTAGCTTCGGTGTCATATCTATGGATCTTCCACAGAGCAGCCCTGGGCAGGCTGCCTGTGGGCAGGAACTACCTGATCTTCCGACTTTATTTTCCTGCTTAAACGACATAGAGCTTTCCTCTGTGTCGTGTCAGTTTAAGTATTGCATGTGATGCTCTTGGATTGTTCATTTCACTTTGAAAAAGGCTTCTTTCAAACAGTTTGTTTCAAAATCTCTCATGGTCTCAGGACATCACTCTTTTATGTACTGGGTTGGAGGGAAAGAAACAGAAATTGCCTTCGTCACTTGTGTAGTGTGTGCGATTGTGGTTGCTGTATTCCAGCTTCGGTCCTAATATATTTCAAAATGATATTTCTCCAGTGTTACAGTGGAATAAAAAAAAAAAAGCAGTTACGTTCCAGCCAGTCTCACTCAGCTTTTTAAAAGGTGCTTAAAAAGAGGAAATAATTACATTTATGGCCACTTCTCCATAACCAAGCGAAATGGCAGTGATGCAAATGACAACACGGCCATGTACGCTCTTAACACGCTTGCACTGTTCAGGTGTTGTTGTATGAGACGCTGATGTTTGCATCCTCACGAACTAGCAGTGCTTGCAGAGTATTTACTTATGACAAGAAAAAAAATGGATAAAGAAAAAAATGGATAAAGAAAAAATAATTGTTAAAGCTAAATACTAAAAGGCTGTTTCAGTTACTTGACTTTTCAGTTTGTTGTATGATTGTTGATAGAGCAGACAACCGTAAACTGTGTGCTGAGGTTTAAAGATACTCAATGGATGCTGGAAATAAAAAAAAAAAAAAACCACAGCCCAAAATAATTTCAAAATCTCAGAGTTAACCACAAGTCGGGTTTGCTGAATGTTCAGATCTGAGTCCAACTTTAAGTCGAATAGAAAATATTGTTGTAAATCTTAAGCAATTAAATGAAATGCCATTTTTCCAACCTGTTCTTCAATAGCACTTGTGTGCTGCTACTACAAATCTTGTTTTTAAAAGGCTCTGGAGCAAGGAGTTTGGGTAAAAGTTGGAAGTGTAGCACGTGGTTATTATTACAAATTTTGTCAGGGAAGAGTAGCTGTCAGGACTTGGATTGACAGTGAGCGAGCACATCGTGTTAGTACGCAGGGCATCAGTTCACAGACAGTGTTGCACAGAACATGCCAGTGGTTTTTTTGGTCCCCCAGGAAAGATGTAGGAGGATGTGATGAGAGGCAGTTGTGAATGAGCATTCTTTGACAAAGGTCAAATGCAATTGTTTGCCATCTGCCCTTTGCCAAGTGGGTTGTATTTAATCTCTGCCATCATCTTTAGCAAGCTGTACTAGAGAACTGTATGACACACTGTGATAACAGTATCTTCAGATATACCTCTCTGATATGCTAGGATATCCTTTCAGGTTGCAAATAAAACATTCGGAATAAAAATCACAGGTAGGAAAAAGCTTCCATTAAATGAAATCAGTAAGTTTATTATTTAGCCTATCATAAATACAAAAGTAATAACAGATTTCAGCATTCATTATAAATTTGTTGCAATACTAGTATAAAGAAAACCTTTTACAGCTGCAAGAAGTACGTCACTCATCCAACCCAGTGGTAGCAAGAGTAAATACAGCTCAGAATCGTATTATCCAATGTGCAAAACAAAGAATTCTTTCATAAACTCACCTAATTAGTCCAACTAATGCACATTTTCAAAGTCTAGGCATTAGCCAGATATACGTGTACTATTATACTCTTAAGAATTTTGCAGAAGAATGACTTTTTTTTTTTTTAAGGAAACTAAATACAAGACTTGGATACTTACCACTGACGTTTTTATTTTGAAAAGAGTGAAAACGAAAGCTTGATCCTTTTGTCATTTACGTGCTTGATTACTGTTGATTTTACGTGAAGCCGATGGACCTACGTATGGGAGTATGCAGGATACCAGAAGGTGGTTAACTCTAGTTCCAATTGAAATATGTTTATCATTGTGTGGACAAATTCAGTGAATTGTGGAGCTCAGATAATTACATTCCAGCTTGCCACACCGAAGCCTTCAGTGAGACCAATATCTAACAAGAAATCTGTGAATAGTACTTCCATTAATACAGTCACTGTAACTGTGTGGATAGGTGCTTTTCTATTCTGCTGTGAAGCTACATAAGCGTCTTCTGTTGCAGATACTCCCGGAACTCAGCTTGGGCCTTGATAATGAAGTGTAGGTCCACGATTCGCCAAGAGCCACAACAGTTTGGAATATCAGAAACGCTCGGGTTCTGATCTAGATCCGTTCCCGGTCAGAATATGCTCCTGTTTTGCTCCATCTGGAGCAAAAGGTGTCAACTTGCTCAGCGAGTCAAGAGGCTAACTTTAACCTTCTCCCAGTGTCACACCGACATTGCAGTGCCCATCTCTGACAGGCGTGATTTGGGGATGGTTTCCAAAGATGCACTTTACTGACAGCATCGTTTTTATCTATGGTTATGTGGTGGTTTCATGACTGCCATCAGGTTTTCATTGGCAGAGTCAGTGTGTACCTGCTGTCCTCGTAAAATACTGGGGTAAGAAGGGGGCTATTTGTGATCAAAGCTAACTTTACAGATTTCCTTTCAAGAATTCGATTTCACCTAAAATCAGATCAAAGAAGTTTTTCTTTATAACAATGTTTAGAGGGTAGCAACTTGGCATTCTTCTTGGCTCTCATCTTTCTGCATAAATTTCTGAGTAGATAAAGCCACTGCAGCTCTCTTGAGGAAAAAAACATCCCCAGGAACCTCAGACTGCACGGTCTCAGCATCGCTTTTCATATCGCTCTAAGGCAGACTTTCAAGCAAAGCCACAGTGACCTGTCTGGTTACTACTTTCATGTACTACTTTATATCCTACAAATCCAGACACAGTTATTGGTCTTGGCCACCTCCCTGCACCTTATGAGACGCGTTACCTGACTGCTGCTCCTGAGCCCTGTGCCTGACTCTTCTCCCGTCGTACAGTCTGCCAGCATGAATCAAAGATGAGGAAGATTCTGTAAGCTCAAGCTGTTTATTTAATAGGTGAATGTAGATTTGACATCTTATTGTTGACGACTTGGAAACAAGTTATTAGCTCTTGTGGAACTGCTCTTCCAGACGTCCTCTGTGCAGCTTGATGCTTTCTTGTGATCAGTTTAACATAAGAAAATATTGTAGTCCTACCATCAGAGAGTAACAGTTTGTGGTAGGATGCGTCAGGGATAAATAATTTTAACAAAGTATTATTTTACATGCACAGAGAACGACGTTCAACATTTGGAAGAAACGACCAGAAGAAGCAGTAGTAATAACAGTCATTTCAGGAGAGTTACACAAATGTGTGGAAGAATGAAGTAAATCTCCTAGCTCTAAAAGTGTTGCAGGCATGGACTAGGCACAGACTTTGGTCTCCTTTCAAGTTATAATTTTCTATTTTTACTTTCTCTGAGAGACTAAAGCATATATTCAATCAAACTCACTGCACTAAATCTGCTATATGGTTTATCTTGAGCTTTAACTTCAAAGTGTTTTTACCTATTAAGAAACTGATTGTACCTCTGTAATTGAAAGAGGAAGGAACTATTTTCAGGGTATGAAGATAACAAAACTATTTTACTGTAACATGACATACACGTTATAATTTATATACATTGGCTCAAGTTCTGCTTCTGCTTACCTGGTCTGGTGCACTTTCCTCACATGCATGTGACCTTCAGATGATGGAAAAATCCCTTTTAGAAGAGGACAAACTTGCGTTATTACCAAGGGAAAAGAATCCGTAGATATGGTGGTGTGATTCAGAGGTTAAATTCAGTTTCTGCCTTTCATGTGGTATAAGACTCTCATCCATAACTCTTGCAGTTCATGAGGATGCTGGAAATTATCTCGGAATGGGTGTTGGGAAGAGAAGAAAGGCGAGTTGAAACGAAGCAAATAATAGTTTATTTCGTTAACTAAAATTTTAACGTACACCCTATTTAACTTTTCTTGGGTTTTATTGTATTGCCTGAATGGGTAGGAAATAATATTTCAAGCCGGTTTAGGACACTTGGTTACTTGTGTTCCTGCAAGTTGTGAATCCAGAGATTCAAGCTGTTACATTGCAGCTCATTTCACTGTTGCGTTGTCATTGGCAAAATACAACTGCAGACACAGCGTGTAGGTGGTAGAGAGCCTTTGGTGTGTAAAATGGAGTTCCTATTTTAAGAACAGGGAGCAGGTTGTTTTTCTGTTAGAAAATAGCTTTATACTTTCAAACCAACTCTCATTAGAATAGGTTTGATTGACTGTGAGCCTCTTTCATTATTTTTTCTCTACTTCTCCTATAGGCAAAGATCAACTGATGTCACACCTACCTGTTTAAAAGTCATGAGAAAATTTCTACTGATTGCAGCCAGAATTACAGCCTGCCACAGACTGCCTCATACTCAAGAATGTAACGGTTAGTCAGAATCCCGGTGTTAATTCTAGACAAGCTGAACTCGAGCTTCTCAAAACATTTTGTGCAGTAACCAAGAAAAACTTGAAAAGTGTGGGATTTGCAAAAATAGTCTGATCAGCCTAGAAATACTAATGTCTGCTCTGCAGGATGAAAAAAAAAAGTGTTTATGAATAATCATGGTACAGTAATATTAAAAATCTTACTCTGTTTCCCCCTGTCAAATAAGGAGAAAGTCTTTGTTAGATGTTGTTGCTTAGTGATGCTAAACTGTAGCATTTTGTGTCAGAGGACAAAAACTCCCAGAGTGTGCATGAATTGCCAGTGATGTTTAGGTGACCTAAAGTTTAACAGCTTTTGCACTAACTCTGTAAATGAAGGAAAAACAAAACAAAAACATACCTCAGACCATGCATTAGCTGCCAAATCAGCAGAACTGTGGTTATTTCAGCAGGTTTTTTTAAGCTGTTGAAAGTTATTTGTGTACGGAGCATTAATTGTCATGCAAACGAATGACACAAGCCATTCCACAGAGGAAAAAAACGAAGCCAGCGTAGAAACTGTTCCCATAGAGCAGCTCCTGCCACTGGGTACCAGTGACAGTGCGGGGACATTAAGTAAAACCAAACTGACTTTTTGTCAATGCCGACACATTGCAAGGTAAATACAGAGCTATTGTCTGCCTTCCTCATACACAACCGATTTTAAAAACGCGTTGGACAACTCAGAGATCATCCGCTCGTATTGAAACTCATTACGAAGTCAAGTGGTAGGAGGTCATCCAGGACGTTTTCTAGCAAAGTACATAGACAGCACAGCATTAACTATTGAAAAATAGGAAATAAGCTTAGAAAGAGAAGATTCTCTAGAACAAGAAACAGAGAAATCGCATTATGCAGCTACAGAGCAATAGAGGGCTTCATCCTGAGATGTTGCATGTCCGCTTGGTCAGGGTCGGGCCCAGAGGTGCTCAGCTCACAGCTTCCCTGCCTGGTATTAGTCTGGTGTTGCACCCCAGAGACGCATTGAATCAAATCTATTAAATTGTTGCAGTTGTTGAACAGAAATGCCTTTGGAAGTGTTTTGGGCCGTTTGGTGGCCGTACTGTGCTATGCTAGGCAGATTTTATAGACTATTAAATAAAAATCAGAACCATGTCTCCCCATCAAAGAATTTGCTCTACTGCCTTTAGGATACCACACAGAAACTTTTCTCCTTGTCTGTGAGACATCAGGAGTGCAACAGGTGTGTAGGGAAGCAGCCCTGGATGCGAGCAGCTATCTGAGGAAAAAACAAGATTCCTTTTTAAAATTGGGTGCAGCTTCAAGGGTTTTGTCTTGCTCTTTTTCTCACCAGGAATCTGGCTGCAATACTGTATGGAACTCCTCGAGTTACTGGCATGTGTTCCAGGTTGCAAAAAGTCTCAGTTGAGGTTATGAAAATTTATTTTAGCACCTACTGTATAAGTGTATGTGACGATTCTAATTAGATAGATGTTAAATTATATTTCAAATCCAGCTGGTTAAGACGAAAACTATTATTAAGGAACATTTCTTCGTGTTCTAAATGAATGATTGAGTATATCATTAATTTATTTTATGGCAGGAACGTGACTTGGGGAAGAAATTCTAGGTGACTGTTTGGATAGTAAGTACAGAGATTTAAGATTTGATTGACAATCAAAATTTCCGTTAACGAGAGAACTGAAGAAAGAGTCTAATCACTGACAGAGAAAATCCATTTGCTTCAACGTATTAAACAAATGTTTCTTTGTTATAAAAAGGAACATTTTGTTGGTTTCTAAAGTATTCAAAATACCAGTTTTAGAGAATCTAATGGTTTTTTATATTTAGTCACCATGACATTGATTGCTCTAAACGCCTTGAAAAATTAATCATATGAGTAACTATACACACACTGTTAGTTCTGTTGATTTCGAAAACTTACTTATATGTGCACAGTTATAATTTTCTTCTATTATGAAGTTATCCTATATCATGCAGCTGGAGCTTGTCAGATTCTCCTCATTCATGCAAAGACCGTGTAAGACCATTAGGAGGTTTGGCCTGCAGCATGGGAAGGCTTTTCCCAAAGCCCACTTGCCCAAGTTTTGCTGTATGATCTCCCTTTTGATCGCAGTTGAAGGCCACTGAGCAACCTTCCTCTCTCTCTCACCTCTGACACCTAAGGGCTAAAGCTTTTCCTCTGGGCAGGCTGGGCTCTGCCCACTTGCGTTACGCTGACCCTCAGACTGCAGCAGAGCTGGGATATTCCCCACCCTGGGAGGCTCCTGTTTGCTCTGTTGCTCTGACGGACCTGAGAAAGCGTTTTGGCATTTGCTCGTTTGGCCTCCTGTGATAATTTCTTCTTGGGTATGGTATTCCCATCTAAAGTGAGCTAGGTGGCTGGTCTTCCTACACCTTCATTAACCATAATTTAGGATTTTCTTTTCATAATTAACAAAAAGCTATTTTCTGTTATTGTGGAGTCATTCTGTATTCTCAACTACTGTGGTGCTGTGCCGTCAGAGGACACTCACCCTCACAGCGATAATGTGTGTTATCATCGATATAGACCAAACACAAAAATCGTAAATGTAACTTCAAGTCATCTATTGATGTTTTTGATGTCCGAGTATTTCTGGGATTATGTAGAAGGAGCTAATACGTTCACACTGTCATGTAATTCTGACTCTGCAGTTTGCTGTGCTTCGAAAACTTTTACTATGTTCCAAATGTGTCCAGCACTGATTTTACTTTCATTTTCCCGGTGGAGTACTGTTCTAAGTCAGGAATTGTAACATCCTGGCAGTTCATGAGGCTTACAAGGGAGAATTATTATTATTTTTTTTTTTTAAAAAGAAAGTTTTAGTACTTCTCTGTTAGGATTTAATCTCTCTAAGACTAACTCTACTCTGCAACTCTGGTTAATTTAGGAATGATTCCTCTGCAGGCTATGAAGTATTTCTGATTCCAACTGGTATCAGGGAGAGCAGAACCGCCTCTCTTATTTTAGTGAAAGTCGAGAATAAAAGCTTTTAAAATTGTTTTAGTAGGTTACAGTAAAATGAAGCTGAAGATAATAGAGGTTTTAAAGGCCATCTTCTAGCTGAGGTTTCTTTAAGGTATGTCAAAAAAGCCAAGAGCTGGAAATAAGTTAATTAAATATGTAAGGGTCTGAGCAGATGTGTTAGTAACGACTTTTCTAATGTGCAGGTGCACTGGCTGCTATGCTGAGACTGTGAGTTAGGAGCAGTGTCTTTGTTCAAAGAATTTAACCGTATTGTGCTCATCCAGCAGTGTACTCAGTGAACATTTGTGCTGAGTGAAATCCAGCACAACTTAGTCACCCCGTAATTCCCACGTAAGTGCTGCTTTGAAGGCTTCAGTGACCCCCAGTCCTTGTGCTAACATACCGCCCACGGGTAAACCCTCTGCCCACTGCAGTATCTCCTGGGGCTTGTTACAGTAGGTCTTACTTTGCTGAAAGAGAGTCTAGAAATCTGCCCCAGTGCCTAGCGATCAGTACAGCCTAAGCTCAGTTTTCAGCTGCAGAAATAAAATGGTTCAGGAGTAATGCAAGTTGTGGTGTTGAGCGGGGTGAAGGAGGCTTTTCTTACTTTCCGCTTGAGTTCTGCCATCTGGCCACCAGTGAAAAGATACACCGGGATACATTTAAATGTGATCTGCTGCACTGATGGCAATATTACAATCAAACCATAACCTGTTAGCACCCGTGAAATCTTGTCAATGAAGAGTTGGAAAAGGAGTCAGAGGGTTCTAGAACTGGATGCCCGGCTGTACGCGGTTCAGCAGGAAGGAAAGGGCATGAGGGAGCAGGCAAAGTCTATATACTCTCATAAGCATAGCTTCAACCTTATTAACCTCTTTACAGTGCCCTCCAACATACAGTGGATCTCATGAGTAATGCTAGAGGCCAGGCAGGTCCTGTGGCTTGTATGTGGCTGAAAAGTGCTGGCTGCCTGGGGTGGGAAGGCACTTGCGTACAATAGTGTTTCAAAATGTTCACCGGTTATGAAATAAGCATAATGAAGTCCTCCAGAGAAAGTTCATTAGAATGCCACTCAGCTGCTGTCAACACTATTCTAGCAAGTGTAATTATATTTCTCTAGGACCGTTACTATATAATTATGCGTCTAGCATAAACTGCATTATATTTGCACAATATTGAGAGATACATTTTAGTGTGGTGAGTGTCTGAACTTAATTTGACCACCGTTTTCTTTGAAAAGTTCAGTCGATGTGAGTCAGAACTGCCAATAAAAAAATAAAAATTTGGGCTAGATCTAAAATGCACAAATGGAAATATTTGATCAAGGTACACACTGCTGCCTGCAAGAGGGATACGCTATCAAACTGGTCACTGCAGTGTGTAGAGCTGTTGAAAGATGGTGGTCTGGTTTCACGTAATCTATATATGAGAACATATCTGAAAAATTAGTGCTAACATCCTCAGAACCTCCCTGAAAGACTTGAGAGTGTGTCGATTCTGTAGATAGCAAATAAATGATCAGAAGAACGATAGCCTACAAAAAGAGATGCCTTGCAGGCTGACAAAAAAAATCAATTTTGTTTTACAGCAGTGGATTGGAAATAAGCACACTCTTATGATGTCTGACATGCTGAGGTAGCACCATTAAGTAAAAAATTAAGTGCAGGAGACAGGATGGATAGTGCAGAAGAATGGATTAACTCCGTTGAACTGTTTCAAACTACAATTTTAACTTGCAAGTAAATTTCTCAAATCAGCTGTAGGAAGATATTAGTTAAATATACAGCTGGAACTTACCCCTCATTGTCCAGCTAGGATCCTAGACTTTATTCTGTACAACATCAGCAAGATCATCTTACTTCTTTTCTCTTACAGTAGAGGGAAAGGAGGACATTTCATTCAAATCCAGAGTCACAGGGACTTCTGAATAATATTGCAAAGCTCAGACATTGTACTCAGTAACAATTCTCACTGTCTTCAAGGAGGCAGACGCAAACTGCTTTGAGAGCCTTTACAGTAAATATGTATTGTATATGCACATGACTCCAAACTAGTTTCTGGTGGTTTCAGAAGGTGCCTGAACCAACCCACAATATTTGCCAGACACCACTGGTTTGAAGTTGCTTTTTAGCACACAAGACTTAATTCAGTTTGGCTAATTAGTATCTTGAATTTGTCTTGATCGTGAAGGCGATTGCTAAGTTTATCCAACACTGTCATCAGTCAGTGGCAGTTTGCCTGATAAGAGAGCGAAATAACATTCCCTGATACCAGCACATTTGTTATATAGCAGTAATTTCCTCCCCTGACATTGGACAATAGTACTGCCTGATGTGTTTAGGTTCTAGACAGAGAAACAGTGATCAAAATCCATTTTTTCTCAAAACACATCAGAACACAGTGTTGAAAAAGCAACTTCGTATTTAAAGTCAAATCACAGCGTCTGGTTAAATTGGTAGGGTAGTAGATAAGATAAGGTTCATATCAACTCCAGCCATCAGAGCATCTAATCACCTTAGCAGATGAATGGATTAATTGAACAATGCATAGACCACTGAACATTTTCTTCTGTTAATCATTCACTGATTCACCTGGAGGGTAGGATAAGTGGTGGATTAACCTAAACTTAATTTGTTCCTTCTTAGGCCCCATAGTTAGAAAGAGCCTTGCAGTGGTTTACTGACCGGCTGCACTGACCGACACCTTATCCTTTCAAAGGACTGACAGCTTTCCAGAATTTATAAAAACATCTGCTGTGTTATATAGATCTCTGCATGCTGCAGGTGTTAACATCATAAATTATTTGTGATAGTAAACTCACTTTATAGTTTGACCTTTGATGTCAGACTTCTTAAAACTAACGAAACTACATAAGATGAAGTTTGGGACTGAGTATTTGCAAAATCTTTCTGGTGATGTATTGTCAGAGCTAAAAGAAAAAGTACAACATCAGTATCTTTGAAAGTAGTTCCGTGAACCTGTTACATTTTGCATTTCAGCAGTTAGCGGAGTGCCGCAGCTGGCTATCTTATCTCATTTTACAAAACAGTGACTGAACTTTGTCGTTTGCGATAGTAGCCAAAGCAAATAAGTGTTGGTCATGCTGTGAAACATTAGGGTTTAAAGTCACTGAAACTGGCTATGATGAGTTCCAGAAGGTTTGCCAACCAATTTCCATGGAATATTATGTACTGCCAAGGGTGAAGCCATGGGGATTTCAATCACTGGAGATCTGTGTAACGGGCTGGATGCGCGGGAAGTCCCGTAGCCTGCCTGAGCTCCCTGGAGAAGCTGCTTTTCTGACTGTTGTCTCTGAAAGAACTCATGAATGTCTTTGGGTAAACAAAGGATCCAAGTGATATTACTCTGTCCTATCTGATATATATTTGAAGTTATCATTCTAAGGAGATTTGCCTTCATTGCCAAAGACCGGCCAGTAAATAAAACCACATTGTGTAGTGCCATTCAAATAATAATTAACTGCTGTGTATTCTTTAAGCACATACGATTGGTTAACTAGTCTATACTTTTGCTAGAAATCTCAGTTGATAATTTATTTTATGAAAAAATAATCCATGGCTGAACCTTTTCCTTTTCAAAGTTATAAATTAAAATCAGTGGACCCTGTTAAGTGCAGCTTCACAAATTAATATGAAATATAGTGCTTTTTCATAGGGTTTGAGAGCCAGATTTAAAAGCATATTGGTGTTTGTGCACAGCAGGCAATAATGATCCATTATCCTGCAAGCAGAGGAGCTAGCAGCAACACATAAATAAGAAGCAATTGGACCATCTGCTTTGATTTCTGTAGCATCCCCAGAGGATGTGAGCAGGAGCTGACACTTCTCTCCATCTGCCCTTACATTATCAATTACAGTTAAATTATGCTGCATGCTACAAGGCTGGCAGATATGGATTGTAGATTGTGGCACCTGAAAAATATAGAAGAAAATACATATGTTGCAAGCCAGCTGTTTATTTACAAGTTCTTGACATTTTTCCTCACTTCCTTTGATGCCTTTTTCTAAAGCTTCTAAGAGGCGTCTCTGCTTAGTGAGAAACAGAGAAGAAATTAGGTGTAACGGTGTAGTGCCATGCACAAAATATTCCAGTTCCCTGTTTTACGGTTGAATCCTGGGTGGAGCACAAAGCATCAGGTAGAGCAGAAATTTTGAAAAAGTAAATTCTGAGTGCATCTGGGTCAGCCGCTCTAGCCGGCGTTCATAAAGCGTGTTAGAGCAGGAGGGACAACACGCCCTGTACATTTTTTGTAGCTTAGAAATCACGCGTAAAACTGTAACTTTTATGAAATGGTAAGTGTTTATGAAAGCTCTGGGAGTGGTAGAAGCTGGAATTGAGGGCCACAGTTGCCGTGTGCTGCGAGCAAGTGCTCTGTTGAAGTGTCTTACCGCAACCCGTAGGAATGCTACTCCCTTTCGACCGGGGATAATTTTGTTGTAAGTTCATTCAATTTTCGACCTGTTTGATGGATGGTTGCCAGTTGTGCTGAATTGCATTTTGGTTTTGTGGTATGGTATTCTGGCCATCGAAGCTGACATATGAACACTACTTAACAACTTTCCTTTTGCCCTGACTGCAATTGGAAGCCTGGCGCATTCATCAATCGCACTAGCCAGTTAACCAAAGGATGCTCCGAGGCAAACGCACTCCAAACTTTGAACATTGTGCCTTTCCCATAGTTTCTAACGCTACTCCTTGCATTTTCAATATCATTAGCTCTCTCATTAAACAAAGCCTTTAGCAAGTGCTACAAAATAATACAATTGATTACATATACTTTAATAGCCTCTTGCCAATGCTGTCTGGTCAGTACAGGCTATTAGAATACTGCACAGCACAGAAGTTAACAGGAAAAAAAAAGAGACTCTGAAAAGACCGGAAAGAAAAGCTTGAACACAAAGTAGCAAATAGCACACAGCTAAGAGGAGCTGAAAAAAAGGAATTTATCTGCATTATGACTGCCTGTTATAATAAGCAATTTAAGGGTGCTTTCTCTTCCTGAAATTCCAGCAGAAGACTGTCACGGGTGAGCTTCGGGAGGTCCAGAAAGGAAAATTGGGCTACCTTGCTGTATATGGGCTTTATTCTCGCGTTCTTACGGTTGCATATATTTTACTTATTTCGCCTTTGCCTGTTGGGAGCATTCGGCATTAGCAGTAGTGCTATCTGCGGAGAGCGTATTGCAGACTCTGCCTTCTGTCTCATACTCTGTAGGGTTTTCTGGAGGCCATTCCACCCTCTTTGAAACAAAGGAGTTTTGTTCCCTTCGGTCTAGTAAGCAAAATGTTTTACTCCCTGGTTCTTTTCCTCGACTCCTCCGAGGACCGTGCTTTCCTTTTTTTGTTGTTTCTTGCAGTTGTTTGTTTTTGTACCTGCCTCATTACACTACGGCTTCTTCTCCTTGAATTTGCCTTCTGAGGGTTATGTTGATAAGCGCACTTTTCCAGGAGGGAAAACATCGTTCTTACTGGCTTCGCACCCATCCACCCTGCACATGCTAAAATGATAATACTACTCTGTATTGCGAAGTGATTTATTGTGCAAGGGATGTGAGAATTGTCCTTGGATAATGAAAGACCGAGCCCTGCTTGAGATCCCAAGATACAGGCAAAGTTGCCTTATTTCCTCATTGAAGTGGTATTTATCAATACGTTTGTAACAGGATACATTGGTATCTGTCTTGAGCCTGCCTGCTCTAGCAATGTTGTCCTTGGCACGGACATGTAGGAAATTCTCTCTTTATCAAGGCTCTGTTACTGAATATGCCCCTGAAGAGGCCAGACCTTCCCTCCACTATTCGTCACAAAGCCAAAGCAGCAAGCTCTGGGTCCATTGGTGTCGTTGTAAGAGCTTTAAAATTTTTGTGAAATGACACTTTCCCAATCTTCAGGACTTTATTTCCTTCCGTTTATGCTAACTTTGATTTAACCTGAGAGTCTCCGTGTGCTCTTCTGCACTTGTTCTTGCAGGCCTATGTATTGCAGGCCTGTATTATCCACAAGTGGCTGAGGTACTTGGATGTGATGTTGAGAAAGGTAACACGTGTTTTGAAAACATTGGCCTACAAGACTTGTCCAAACCACGTAAGATGATTGTGATGGGAAAGTTTTGATTTTAAAATGAAAAAAATCTTAAAATTAATTGAAATTGTCTCGGGTTCCGGACCTACTGTTACTCTTGAACAATCCTTTTTTGCTGCTGTGTTCTGTGTTGCTATGAAAACGCAGTATTTATTTTCTTCTTTTTGGTGGGTGGGGACAAAATCAGAACAGCTCTGTAGTGCTATTTACAGTCTGAGTTCTGTAACTAACCAGCATCTTGCAGCACCTTTGTAGCAAACTGCCTTTAAAATGTTGGATTTTTCCAGTGGAACGATGGTAAGGGTAAGAAACCTGTAAAATAGAAGAAAGCAGCAAAAAATTCTGAAGTAAATTCAGCACGTTTCACATTGCAGACATAGCTCACAATAAGCCATCAATAAGAATATTTGTGAAATCGCTAAGAAAATGTTTACTTTCTTAGTCATCAGTTTAAAATAAAATCTTTTTTTCTACAAGTCCTACGAAGTAGGCTTTCAATTTGCATGTTTATATACAGCAGATAACTATGTGAAAAACATTAGTTTCCTCGTTTACATATGTGGTCCATAAAACTAGAGTTACTAGCTCAGGGGGTAATTATTTCTATGAAATTATTATAATAGCTTTGAACAAGGATTTACATTACTATGGTAAAATAACTAGTAGTTATGTATATTGTATTTCATTTTTCAGCAGCAACGTTTGTGTTTTGAAAGGTTGTCCCTCAGAAAGTGTATATCTTTTGGACAGGGAGGGGCAATAAATGAATGTGCATACTGTTTACACTTGCGTTATAAAGAACAATGCAAGTTATGAATCTGTAACTTAGCTAAAAACTCACCGAAGACAGAAGAGTGTATTTGCCATCTTTTAAAGAGGTTTTGGTGAGATGCTTGGTTCAGGTTATTAACCAGGTAATCTTAAAATAAATGTTTTGTCTGAGTAATAAATTGTAAGATGTTTTATGAATTATGGAAGGCAAATTCTGTGTCTCTGTCGAAGCCCAGAGTGGAAATTCAAATGCTGCGAATATTGGATAATGTCTCTGTCTGTAGAATGTCTCTGTGTAGAAGTAATAAGAAGGTCCCTAAGAAAGGCTTCAAAACTGCCTTCATAAAGCTCAGTAAAAAATAAGGCTTTTAAGGCAAAAGCTATCCCAGGCCTTTTCACACTGCTAACCCTCAATGACGGGAAGTTGCCTAAATGCAAATGCTCTAAGCTCACTTCTGCCATCAAGCTTGAAATCTTTGACCTCGGAAATCAGGGTCTCGCTTTTTGCCAGAACCGTCCCCTTGCAGACCAGTGCCGAAGCGCCAGAAAAACAGGAAGGGGAATGCTTTGAAGTCCGTAAAGATGGAACTTAGAGTCCAAACTGACAAATGGCAAGATAAAAATGTTCTGCGGTGGGTTACAACTAAATCATTCAATTTCTGACAACTCGAGGACCTGTCTGGCTAGCAGAGAGGGAGCCAGGCTCCCCACGGACGCCAGACCCCTTGGCAGACCACCTGGTCCTTGGGTGCAGTGTGTGGTACCAGACATGCCACTCGGAGTTGGAGCTCTTAGAGCCTTCCAACATTCAGCGAGTGCTTTCAGGGTCCTAGCTCATTCTAAACGTGGTAGAGAGCTTTAAATCGCTTTCCTAGGCACTCTGAAATGTTTTTGGGTTTAACGGGAATGTAATGAAATGTCAAATTCTCGCATCCTCCATGAAATGGAAATAACTTTGTCTACCTGTCTTAGCTCAAGGAGCAAAGGGTTTGTTTTCACTCAAGCTTACCATCACTTCTTTTTTTTTTTTTTTAACGCAAACAGAAATTAATTCAAAGAATACATGGGTTTCTAGTAGCTTTTGATACAGCAAATGGCAGAAGTGGTAGGTCTTGTCAGTTCCTGCCCATCCAAATTTGCGTATCTACAAAAGACTGTATACAGCCATTTAAAGATCCTGATAAATAATTTTCTTTTAGTTCAGCAAGGGTCCAATGCGTTTTCAGGGTAAGGGTAGAACTGAAAGGCACCGTTTCTAAATCTGTGCTACCTGCATTAATAGTGCCTTTTGTATTTCAGTTGCTCTGAACTCTGAATTCTCTCTCCTGTCAATAGCCTATCTTTTTGAAAGTCTACTGATTAAGTAAATAATTTTGTAGCATGTGAAAGTCCTTGTATTTAATTTGATGGGATGGGAAGCTGCATCTCCCCCTTAAAGTCTAATTAACATGGAGACTCTTCTCTGATGAGTTCCTAAGCTGTTCACGGACAGTTGGGATGTAGCAACTTTGCAAGACACTGTTTAAAGATCTCTGACATCTGAGAGAGCCACAAAATCCAATAATCCTACTTTCAGAACTCCAGGGTGTCCTCTGAGATCAATCTCGTATCTAAACATCACATAAAGGGAGTGCATTGTGTTATAGACTGGTTTCTATTGAACACCAAGTAAGAAGCAGCATTAGCCGTTCTTGAAGAAGAGCTTTTATCAGGGGAATAGAAAAGGTTGTCAAATTCTGAAAATTTTACCCATGATAAAAGCAATGCTATGAAAATTGTTACATTTTTAACAAAGGTCGGCTTATCCTCTATAGACTTCTCTTGAGAGCATCCAGCAAATTAGTTTTTGGGAATAAAGTTGAGCAGCTTTCATGTTTAACTGTCTGCGTGAACAGAGCTGGCATTAATTCTCTTGTCTCAAATCACCGTGCTATCACGTCAAATATCCTTTCAGGTAGTCTTGCGTTCTGGTTTCGGTTGTGCTTTTGGTCCACATACATTTAGATAAAAATACAAGGCAGTTTTAAATACTGTGAAGCTGTCTGAAAAAAAGGTACGTAGGATTCGTAATGTATCGGTGTTCTCGTTATCCTTGTGCCTGTGTTTTCATACCTACTCAGGCCACTCACGTTCAGTCTGCCATGCTGCTATTTCACAGTGTATTTTTCATAGCGTTGTAAGTGGATGTAAGCGTTAAAGATGTTTATACCTGCTCTGCAGCGAAAACAGAACTAAAAAGGAACTGGTGATATAAGTTTAAATCGGGCTGTTTAACCCAATATACCAGCCATGGTGTGGAGTTATTCCAGAATACCTCAGGGGAACACGCTTCAGGAGCATGTTTTACTTTACTCCCAACAGGAAAAATTCTCACGCTGTCGGTCGCAGCGTAGTAGGGCACTGTAACTCAGCCATACAGTTGAACCCACACCCCTGTTGTGGTACAGGTGTGTACCCCTGTGTACCTGTTCACACAGGAACTCAAAATTTCTTAATTTTTGAATTCCTTGAAAACTTTAAAGACTCCCGTATGAAGATCCACTGAAAGTTTCTAACGTTTAGTTTTATTCCACTTTTGAGTGGTGCCAAAATCAGTTTGATGGGGTTTTGGAGGATTTTTTTGTTTGTTTTTAAATAGTGTGATTCATATCATTTTCCTGCTTTTGTTTCTTTTGTTTTCCAAAGACATGTTTCTATGCCTTAAGTCTACGTACTAATTTTGGCAAATTTTCTTTTGCACTTTGAGTTGTTGCGTTCACTCAGTAACGCATTAAAAGATTAGAACATATACTTTATATATAGCTAATGAAGGGTTGTAACAGAGCTTGTGAATATTGGCCTTTCAGTTAGTCTTAGAATATTTAATGTAAAGCTCTGAATTCTTATATGTTCAGGCTGTGTCCAGATGCAGACACAGCCTGAGCAAATGCATGCATGCATCTGTATGATCAAACCGTGTAATTGCTTATACAAGCTGATATTTCTATGTCCATTAATAATGGATGTAGTGGTATTCAGATACCACAATACTACAGGTACATTGCTGGGATTGTTAAAACAGTTGTGGTTTTCAAACGTGCAGTAGCGAAAGACTTCTTGAATCTTAACCTCTGGGTTCCTAATATTTACCTCTAAGAAATAAGAGGAGTTTGTCTGGAAACTGCATGTGAACGTTCGAATTTAGCCTCAAACTCTTAACATTTTAAACTGGTCCCATGCCAGACTCCTCCCTGCTTTCTAATGCCTGTCTGTTCTCACTGAAAAATAGCAGTGTTGAGAGACACAACGTTTATGAGCAACAAGAAAGTAGTAGTAATAAATGCAGTAAATTAAGCAAAAATATTTTGTGTAGAGCTAAGAATGAGTAGTATTGTGTACTAACTGTGCCAGACCTCAGAAAAATACCTGTTTAACGTCTCCTCTGGGAAATATGGTGAGTTAGTGTAAATAATGACTACAGAATAATCAGAGTAAACAAGATTTGTTTTCTTTAACTGGCAGTTACTAGATGATAGCAGTTTCTAATAGCAGTGTAATTCTGCTAGAATACAGACAAAGGGGCCGGAGTGCAGCCTGCATTAAAACCTGTGCAGAAACAATGCGTTGGTAACACAGAACTTCTGATCAGCTGCTCCAAGTTGGTATTTGTCTCATAAACATCACACCTAGATGTCTATTCTGTATTTCCTACAACTGCTAAAAAATTCAGGCAAATCAGGTTTCATCACTGCGAAGATGATTCTCAAAGCACTGTTCGTTTCCTCGTGGTCAGGATTTTCTGCTGCGGCATGTATCTCATTTTAGTGTTGACTTCAATATTGACGGTATGCACATGTTTATCTGCCTGGACAAACCTGCTGCTGGGGCTTAAAAGTTCTGAAATGCAAATAACAATATTTGTACTGTTGAATTAGAACATTCGCTAAGAAGTAGAGCTATAGGTACTGCAGTTGTGGGGGGGGCATTTTGTGGGGTCCGTACTGGCAACCCTAACTGTGACATCCCTTCTGGCTTGCGGAGGAGTCAATAGAATCGTGTTTCAAGACATTTTAAAATTCTCTTTTAATTCATTGTAATGGTTTACATGTATATTACCTTTTCTACTTTATTCTTTGACTTGAGTCAATATGTATCCGATGTAAGTGCAGTTCATTTATAAATAAATTGATATTCTGTCCCTCATTACCTATATTTCTAATGCATTCTGATACATTAGTAAATAGACTTGTCTGATTAATCATTAGCACATGAAAAGAATTAGCTGTCTACTGCCAAATGGAACTATTGACAATGATAATAAGACCAGCTACTGTATCATCTGGAAGCTGGTGTTTTACAGGAAGGCTGAAAATGGGTGGTATTCCATTTGTACACTGAAACTGAGTGACAGAAGTCATCTGTCTGTGTAAAAGAAAAGTAATAATTTCTCCATATACCTTCATGTGTTTCTACCACTGAAATACAGTCATGCCTTTGTACCAAGGGTGTCGATTGGGCTGCTTTCATGCCATCTTTAGTTTGTCTTTCAGACTGAGGAGAAAAAAATAAAATGTATTTTCCTTCAAAGCAACACGTGTAAGTGTCTCGGATAATTATGCAGGGAAGAAAAGAAAAGCAAAAAATACCCTGCCCTGAATATTGTGTCATCTTGCTCCCTTAATTTAGCTTAGCACATCTAGAAGGGTCAGCACCTCAGCATTTGCAACTGGTCACGTGATTTTTCCTTCTTGTTTGTACCATTTAAAAGCAGGATTTAAAAGCGTTCCAGTCATATTGCCATAAATATGCAAGTTAACTATATGATAAAAGCAGCAACTTCATTTACCAAAACCTCGTGAGTAATTTTATTGTGGTTAGTACAATATCTGCATTGGATGCTAAATATTTGTGACAGATGATGCAGCACTGCCACTGTTCAGTGCAGTACTTGCACCTTTTCTCGGATGCTCAGGAATTCACATGATGTGGAACGTTTATGAAATGCTGACGAGAAAGCTGAACAGGATTTTATTAACACATCATTAGCCTTCCAATGTGTTCAAATAATACACAGTTACCAAAGGCAAAAAGGTGTTAACCATATTCTAAGTATTTTTAATAGGCACTGTGTACACTTAATTGCATCATAGTACATGCAAGGAAACGCAAATACCTAATTCAAACAACTTGAGAATTTCCCCTTGCCTGAGCAGGGTTTGCCCTGGCAAAGCAAAATGGTGCGGAGACCACTAGCTTCTGCTATTGCTGTTCATCCCCTGTATGACCCATAGAGGCCACAGGCTGATCCAGAAGCTCGTCCTCAATGCTTGCCATACTGGACCTGTTCACTCTGCAGAAGTCTAGCGTAGTGGCCTTGGAGGTGCTGGGCTTGCTGCCCCTGCTTACTTGTGGGTCTTCAGCTTCTCATCCCTTACAAAGGCTCTCTGGGCCTGTTATAGCCACGCACGCCTACACTGACCTACTGTCTGCTACAGCCTCTGGCAAGGTGGTAGGACTGGGGTTCCCTTGGTACCACCACCAGCCTGTCACACGTTTGCACCTACCAATTTCCGAGGTCAGGGCTGCGTTTCTGCAAAAGCCCCTGTAGCCGTTCCCGAACCCTCTTACTATCTTTTCTCCCAAGTTGGTAAAGCATAAAGAGACTAAGGGAGAGCAGACGTAATCAAAACGAGAATTGTTCTGTAAATATTTTTTTTCTTGCATTTAGTCTTCTTGCACTTAGTCTTCACCTTTGTGGAACTGGGGACGACTGTAATCAGAGACTCATTTTAGAACACCTTTTAAAAATTTGGACCTTGTATCTTTATTATGGAAAGTAGCGTCTTCGTTTTTTAAAATTAAACCCAATCATTTCAGATTAAGTCCTTTTTCATGCGATGTTGATTAGCCAAGTAAACGTGAGTGTCTGAAAAGCAAATTTATTCACAGATAAGGTAAAATATTTTTGGTGCATCTGTGATTGATAGCTAAAAACTGATAGAGACTCCACTAAGAAAGTGAGCAATGTGAAACGTAGAATGTAAAATATTCGATTGTCCAGTCCTTTCTGAGGTCCTGAGGTATGATAACGCTTTTTGCTTCCCCCACTAGGAAAAGCGGCTAATACCTTACTGGAGTTCAGGTTTCTGATTCTTTTTGTAATGATTTGGGTTGAGAAAGAACAGAGTGCAAAATGCTGCTTAGCAGCTTATGTGAAAGTAACCTTTTGTTTGTGTGGTTCAGTTGCAAATACGAATGCAAAAGTGGTTGGTATGCGGTGAGCAGAAACGGTATAAGAAATACCGTTTGAAAATGTGTGCTAATATGTAATGCTAATATGCATCGGGTTAAAATACAGCTGTAGTAATTAATGTAATATCAAACACAAAATAAAAATAGTGGACAGGAAGAAACCAAAAGACCCGACCTGTGAGGAAAAAATAAAAAACATGACAGCATATATATGTATATTTGTGTCTGTGGGAGGAAGTGGCGGACTGCTACCTGTAAGTCAAATATAATTTGCAAAGAAGCTATTTTCAGATCCTTTTAAAATTCAGTTGAGAAGAATACATCCGTATGTTAAATTTAGGGAAATTGAAAAGACTAAGTTTGTTCAGAATAAAGACCTAATCTGCAATTGCTTTAACCATTCCCTTATTTATAACGGAGTACGAGTGAGTCCGTTTATATTAATACGGATTCACAGGACGGGGCTGTGCAGTTTGCTGTATTCAGCTTTGTAACTACCATATTTACAGTGTTTAGATTGCATGGTATCAGTGCTTCCTAGGTTCACTTACCAGTGCTTTTGAGACTCTGTCCAGGGACCTAATTAGTGCTTGAATTTGCAGTTCTCTTGTAAGAAAAGTACTACATTTAACATAAGTCAATGAGACTTTTACTTTTGCAAAGACTGTTGGATCAGGCTCTTACTGTATACAAGAAATATTTCAGTTCGATGACCTTCTCTTTGCCATACTTGAAACTGAAGCAAAAAGAAGGTCATTGTTTTATGAAAAATATTAAAAATTCATGATATGTTTTGGTTTCTGCACTTGGATTCCTGGAGTAAATAATACTAATGGTATATTTTCAACATGTCTCTTAGCAATTACTGTATATTATGTAAATACTAGCAGGTAGCATACAGTAAATCTGCAACTAAAGAAATACTGACTTGAAACAAACTCATTTTAATTGAGAAACAGTGAACCTTTTGTGCCTTTTTACTGGTCTCTGATTCACGGCATAACAAATCCTCAATTTCCTAAGACAGTATGCAGAGAAACTGTAAAATGCCATTCTCGGTGTTCAGGGAATAAGGCAAGCAGAAAGACATTTTTACTAAAATAAACAACTTGACTAAAACCAGTGTTGTAATGGGCAAGCGTGATAATCCCACTTTAATTGTGAAAGAGAAAAAACGCTGTGAATAAAGATACACCATCAGTAGCACGTATGGAAGGGAATAGAGTAGCTAAACACCAACATACTGCGACGATGTGTGTTTGTAGAAGACCATGACAACAGAGAAATTTCTGTTGTGACTCCATACTGCTTTTGTTTTCTTACTCAATGCAGTAACATTGCTGAATGCTTTAATGAAAGGTGTTTTGCAGCAAATAACCTCTTTCCAGCACTGTTTTGAAAAAAAGAATGCTCTGGAGCGCCATTCAGTGTGTCCGAACTCAACACGTGAGAATGGTGTGAGTCAGACATAGCAAGATCAGCTTTGTCTTGTTGAACGTAGCCGGTTCTTGAGCACAGTGTCCTTCGTGCACAGACCCAAACACACAGTGTCGTAACTTCTGCTTGCTTAGAAATGTGAGCAAGATCTGTGCTGGGTCATGGCAGTGGCAAGGAAATAGAAGCAAGGGGCATGTGCAGTTTTGGGTGTTTCGGCGTGCTTGGGTACGCTTACGCACCAGGCAGTTGTACCCCTTTGAGCACCGCCGGAAGCAGTGCACAGGAAAAACTGGGGAGGTGACTTTTTTTCCCGATGTCGTTGCAAGCTGTAACAAAGTCCTCATTTTTGTTACTTAGTGACAAAAAAGGGTCTTTTTGAGAACATTTCAGGGGAAAAAAGTCATCATTTATAGTTCTAAAACTAGCAGTTAGGTATCACAAAAGCAAAGGTCTTAGTATTTATTTCCCTAGAATTATTGATTTAAACTTGCCTTTATCATAGTTCTCCCCAAATAATACACTTATGCGTATCAACTCTACACGTTTTTGCTATTCTATTCGTGCCAAGGGAAGAAGGCACAGATAAAGAGAAGTATGTGTTTCCACAAACCTTTGCAAACATTTCACCACCTAATTTCCATTTGTTGTAGTGATGCAGGTACAAGCCCTAATTCACTTCTCCACATGTCGATCAACTTTTATATGATACTGAACTCTCCGCGGATTTAGTTGAGCAGTAAGGGACTCTGTGCTTTGAAACACAGATTTCTGAAGGACAAGATCCCACCTAAAGGTTTTTATCCAGCTCTGATATTTATTGGGTTTCCGCGTGCGAAATTTTAGTTTGAATTTGTCAAAGAGATCTTTGTTAAATAATTCCCCTGTCAGCTCACCAGTAAGTCATTAAATCAATCTAAGTAGTGTGGATTTGGGGTGGTTGGTTGGTTTTTCTTACTCTTTTTAGTAATTTTTTCCTTGCTAAGCACAAAAGCTTATGTGGTGCCGAGTGTGTCTTCCCATGGAAGGTGACAACATGACATAGAATAAGATTTTAAGTAAAACTAAATGAAATTTCTTAAAACCATGAAGGTTGCCATAGGCAACTGTGTGTGTAAATATGGACATAAATATATCAGTGTGTGCTCCAAAATCTGAGTTTCTCCTGCTGCTGAATGTGAAGGGCTATGCATACAGGCCAGAGAATGTATCGTAAGAGGCCAAGTCTTTCTACCTTACTTTTCCACATTTGCTATCCTTAGAGCAGAACAGGAGCTGCCTATTAAGAGTTGAAAGTAATTTCTTGTTTTCTCTTTCTGTTTTGAAAGACTGAGGTAACCTTGTATTTAGCGAAATGTTTCTTACTTAGAAAGGTAACACAGATGTTTTTAAATGATAAAGGAGCAACCTGACATCCCTCTAGCTAAACAGTTAATGGAAAATACGATAGTGAAATGTAAAGTGCAATTTAGGATTTGGTGTAAATTTTGTATGTAAGATAATTCCATTTACTTGATAAAAGATACTAAATATCTTTAGATTATCAGCTTCTGTATCAAAGAGTAGAATCTTGTTTCTGAGGATTCTGAGCAAATCCAATGTGGGGAAATAATCCAGTGGGGCAAAAATACGCCCCATAATGGTATGACAGTCTGTTCCCGTTTTCCATATGAGAGGCGAAAGCCAGAATTTCCAAAAGCTGGTGTGAAGGAAGGCTGCAGCTTGTTTAGGCAAAGGGTTTGTGCTCCTCTCTCCGTTGGTGATTCCAGAGGGAGTTGGTAATTTTGCCTGGGGGCTCTGCATACAACAGGAGAATGAGCTATTCTAAATATTTGTTCTCTATCCAAAACGTATGAATGGTGCAATGGTAAAGGTAGCTCTTTCAAGTGGAAAAACTTAGTGTTGTGAGAAGTTGTTTTTATTATATGTCTTGCTTAAACATATGTATGTTGTATGTTTATAGCAAACAATTAGTTGTCCCATTATTCTTTGTCAAAACTACTACAAATATGTTTTTTATTTTAAAGGTTACTCTTTTAATTATAAATGGATTAGTATTTTATTTTATAAGCCCTAGCAAATGTTGTATAATGAAAAGGCTAACTCTTAAAACCAACTAAATGCATGTTCAGTGATTAAGTGGTTTGCTTATTTCCATTGAAAAGACTATATAAATTGCTTAAAAGCCACATGGACGTTATTTATGAAGCTTATAGATTGCTTTTCAAACTTCACTTGTAACTGTCTTAAGGACAGGGATCCTTAAATGTTTTACTTGTACCAGATTATACTAAAATATTTTAAAATATTTTTGCTATTTTTCTGAGTGATAGATATAACATAGGGTAAAATGTTGAACACACCATGTTTTGATTTCTTTCAGTTAGTAATAATTTGACTAGACCATGACAAAAGCATTTTAAAAGTCCTCGCATTCTGTTGTATTCTCTGATATTTTGGTAATGTAGCGATTAAATACTGAAAATATGTACGGTAGACATATGCTTAATAATAAAAGCCAGGAGATTTATATGTATTTATATAAATTTCTTTAAATACTTGAAAGGTATGAGTCAACGTTAAAAAGATACTAAAGTATCTGCAATAGTGGATAATGAGATTCCACATTATAGTAACTTTATGCTTGTATCATGAAAAAAGATGCAGGAAAAATACATGCCAGTATCCTTATACCAACTTTTATTTATAACTGTCTTCCATACTGGAACCCGTGTGACTCATTAGTTGTGTATCAGCAATATATTACTGATCAGCAAGTGTTGTGTGGAAGTTTGTCAGAAAGCAGTTGACATTATTCAAAGCTGGATTTTTGCTGTAAAGTCTCGTAAGAGGTAGTGCTTAAGTTTGTTGAAAATAAACCTTTCAGTGACTCCGAATTATTCTCCCAATTATCTTTAAAGGAATACTAGAATAAAAATGTCAGCAGACTCGTTTTAGTTCACTAGCGGCTGCTGATCATATTCAATTAGACGAATTTCATGTGATTAGTCCTCTCGCTTTCAGGTTTGCCTCACTCCCAAGAATAGATGAGGTGTGTAAATGGTGTTAAAAAGTTGCTAATGGGGGAAGTTCTGTTCTCAGGTGAATGAGCTTGGATATGTAGCTCTACTGCAGGCAATGACAAATCTCTTATTCCCATAAATACTATAAATTCATTCCCAATTCTTAGAAAGTTTCTTTAAATAGCTGATGGTTTGTTTATCTGCATATGTAGAGGAAGTTTAAATAATGTTCGCAGTCTTGAACATGGCAAGTTGTATGCAATTTTGGATGTGCAGTTTCAGTGGAGGTGCTCTTTTAACTCATCTAATAAATTTTGACAAAGATTCCAGTTTTGAAGAACTTCCCTGTATTTTAAAATAGAATATGCTGTTTCAAAAATAGTCTCAACTTGCAAGTCACACAAGTCCTACAACTATACATACATGAGATATCTTACAAACACCTAAATATCTGGAATACTTCATATGAAGTTAATAGAAAGGCTCGATGCATCACAAACAGATCTGGAACCTAGCCACTCTTTGGATTTGCCTCCGTTGTCTTTATATCTGAAACATGACCTCCTATCTTTAGATTTTTTTTTAAAAAGCCAACAAACATGACCTATGTATTTGTGTGGCTATCTGGACTGCTTATGGTAATATTAACATGATATTTTTCTTTCTTGATTCTGTTTCCTTTACTTTCCTCTTCTACTTTCATTAACACAGCCGTGATAGAATTTGCAGGAAGGAGCAGAATTCACAAAGTAGGTGAGTTTGGAAGAAATACCCAGCATTATCTTGCCACAAGTGGCGCAAACACTAACTGTAGATTCAACGTCCTTGTGAGTGTTTTCTTAAGTGTTTGTGAGTGTTTGTTTTAGAAACATTTGTTCTTCTGTTGTTTCAGCTGAAAATAAAAAGTATCGTAGAAATGACCAGCCTAATGAGATTCTCAAGAAGAAAGCATAACAGCCTGGATAGAGTCGGGCTCAGTGCTGGCTTTCTAGACAACATATTTTGTGCGTGTAAAAGCGGCAGAACTCTATATAAACTGATAATTAGTTAAAAAACCGATAACCCCCCCCCTCCCCAAACCCTTTTCCTTGATTGTCTTTTTCATTTTCTCATTAGTGGAAAGAGGCAAGGACGCAGTGAACTCTATTGTGAAGAATAAAGGCCAGAATGGATGATAAAGGGAGTTGATAAGTACAATGATTTTGTGCAGATAAACTTAGAAAGACTCCACAGAGACAGTTAATTTTTTTTTTCCTCAAAGCAAGTAATGAGAGAAAAATACTTACTCTATGTAACTAAAAGCTGATGTCCGGCTATAACTTGAAAAACTCTTAGAGAACGCCTAATGAATTCTGGTAGCCAGATGCGACTGCATTCTGGAGAGCCTGATAAAGCAATCCTTGAGGTCTCCTCCTAAATCCTTGAGATCCTCTTCTAAAGAGGAAGAACAGCAGAACTGTCCGGGAGAAAAGACCAAAATAATAACAACCATTAGTTTTGAGCACAGATGGAAGCTAAAAAGCACTCAGGAGGCAAAGTGACCAAGAAGGCATCCATCATACCCAGCGCAGATGCTGTAGAAATGACGTGAAGGACAAAAATAAGTGTTCAGCCTTTGGCAAAGTTCTCTGCTGTGGGAAACAGAATCACTGTCTATCATAATGCCATTGGCAAAGTGCTAGTAAGGTAGGAGCATTAATATATCGAGTGATTGAAGACATGAAGTTCTCCTATGAAGAAAAAGATGCATATAGGGTAACTTTATGAGATCCTAGGCAAATGCATGTAAAGTACATGATCATGGCAAAAGAAAGCTTCCAGCTATTTTCCTTCCAGCTATTCCCATTAAGAAAGCACACTCGTTTCGGTTCAGGTCTAGCTGGATCACAGAAGTCTAGTGACAATATACTGCTTATCAGCAGTAGAGATTTAATGGGAAAGCATTGCCGAGTTTTGGAGAAGTACAGTAACACCCTTCTGAAGCTACTGAACAAGTATGTAGTTCATGAAAAATTTACTAAATAAAACCATTATTATTTAGAGGGGACACAGCAGAAGACACAAACGTCAGGGCAAACAAGGGATTTTTCACAGTGTCAAAACACAATCATTTAACATGCTTGTTTAAGCGTATTATACCCGTTCATTTTCCATGTTACAGTGAAAACTAGAAAAAAAATCTCTACGGGTTGGAAAGACAATATTAAAAAGTTATGTTACAGTTCTGCTGCTCAGTGGGGAACACCGAGCAATGAAATTTCACGTGATTAGATATTGCGTGAATAAAATGTCTGTTTCTTGAGCTGTCATGATCTCTTTGCGCAATCAGACACTGGGCAGCTTTATTCTTTTTGGGTCAATTGTTGAAGGTGAATAGCAGTTGCAGTTGTGGAATAATGCAACACTGACGTTGGCGTTACCTGCTGTGACTTCACATGTGCTCACCGTGTAAGACACAAGATGATGAGTAGTGATGTGCACTAAATATCTGTGTTGTATTCTGTAGTGCACCACAGGAATATGCATATCTCTCAGATTTTTTTCTAATTCATTTATTCTAAGCTATTTAGATGAAGGATAAGCCAGTCAAGGTTATTCTCAGTCAAGCCCTGAGAATAATCAAGTAGTAGCGTGGTTTGCCTTCCCTTTTCTTGCCATCACAGGTTGATGTAGACCTTCTGTTGCTTCTTCAAGAACTCAGTTTCTGACTTGCATGATCTCATCTGCTTTCTATATATGCTGACATAACTCAAATGTATGAATGCATATTTGATCAAAATGGACATTAAATATGATACATAGATCTTGTTAGGCTGCTAGCAATTGCGGAGTAGACACAGTAACTTTCTGAAGAATAGAGTATAGAATAATTTGGATACTGCAGACGAGATATTTCTAAAACTGAATCACCTGTGTGAATATTCTCAATATAACTTAGAGTTGGAAAAAAATGGGCAGAGGAGGAGCTAGAATTGTAGGTTTCTGATGGTTGTGGGTTTTATATAGACAGGGGGTTAAGTATTAAGAAATCTGGTCAGATCACAAGCCACTATGTTTCCCTACTAAGAACTGCTTTTTTCCTTATTATGTCCTGCTTTTCCAATGTACCTCTAATTCTCTTTTAACAACTGTTGCCATGAAAAATCAAATCCATTATATTTTAATTTTCAGAACCTTTCAAAGATACTTGTGCAGCCAGCACTAGGTGGAAGAAAAATCCTAGTGTTTCAATTTTCATTGTTTTTAATTTAAAATTTCTTCAAGTGCTTATTTCTTTTGATTAATTCTGTTAGCAGTTCTCTTTCCAATACATTGTCTTCTTGTCTCTATTAGTTCCTTTCCATCTAAAAGAAAAGAAAATTGAACATAAAATATTCCCATGACTTTCTGAAAATTCCTAGCAAGACATTGGAAGACCAGATGCTATAGTCTTATAAATTAAAAAGGCATTATATACAGCCAGCTGTACCGTATAAACTCAGATTTTTATACCACGTTGTGATGTTCTGTGAATCCTTATTTGTTTTCAACATCTGCTTGGACCCGTCCATACTTCCCGTACATTAATTATAATTAATCGTATACTAGAACATATCTTTGTGTTTGAGGTTTGATCCAATAAGAAAGCGATTATAGTATACTTATGGGGTGTTTGCTAAAAAGAAAATAGTATTCTGGTTATGCTTTTGCTGATTAAGGAAAATTGGCTTACTTTCCTGCGTATTTCTTAGCTTTGAAAAAAACTTAATTATAGGTTAGTGTATGCAAAAATCTTAGGGAGAATAAATTCCATATAAATATTCTTCTTTTTTTTTTCAGTTTCAGTTGATTATTCACTTCTATGTGAAAATGCTACACTGTCTGCCTCTCGGATGTATGTCCTTTCTTATTGGCATTTCAACATTCTTCTACTCTACTCTTCTAATTTATATGAGAAGTTACTAAATCCTCCTCTAGGCACATCACTTAATGAGAGTTTTAATAAGGCCTTTGCATGATCTCCAAAACCAATTTTGGTTTTCTATGTGCCAAGGTGACACAACGAATTAAAAATAGAATACTTGAAATTCAGAGTTAAGTGTTTCAGCTGAGTCTGCATGTTCCTGTGTAGATCCTGCATCGCTTCTCAGTTTACGTTAGAAAATCCAAGGATAAACCCAAACCAAGAACTTTGAATAAAGCAAAGCCATAGTGACACATTTGTAAGGCACTGCAAATGCCACCAAACATGTGGCGATATCCTAGAGGGTGCTCAGACCTGTACAGGCAAGATTCCCATTCCTTTCCAGTCAGTGTAGGTTTTCATGTTATTTCTGAGGGACTAAGTAGCATCTTAGAATACCCTGTATCCGGATCTGCTCAGCCAGCGTCAAGAAAGAGGGACTCAGATTAGAACAAGTCCAGAGCAGGGCTGCAAGTATTTGCAGGAGGGCAGGGAGTTTTCTTATGGGACAGGGCTAACTGAATTCGGCTCGGTTAGCCTAAGAAAACAGGGGCTGACTAGAGATACAGAGGCAGCATTGTGGATGTGGAGCCATGAACTACTATAAACTGACCAGGAATAAATTTAGACTGGAAATACAAGAGGTTTGTCACATGACGCAGAGCAGCTCTTTCCTTGGACTGTGACCCCTTAGTTTTCTTTGGGAAAAGCTATCCCTGATAGGGTTGGGGGGTTTATTAGTCTTTGGAGGTTGCGCCTGCAGTTGCTGGTTTTCCTGCCTCCCTGTAGTTCACGAAGAGGACATGTTCCCCAAGACTAGCGCTTTATCAGAAGTGGGCTGGTCATTTAAATACTTTCCTCTCTGAGGGTTTGCTATCCTATTTCTCTGAAAGCCGAATAAGGTAATAGGGAGTAATTCTTTCCCTATATTTGGCTACAGCTGATGTATAAATAGTGGATAAAAGAAGGCATGTGGCAAGAAGTAATTTTTAAGAATTGAATGTACGTAAAGTGTGTAGGTTTTTCCATCCTTCATTCACTTCATTAAATGCAAAGCAAGCAAAGTTTTAAAATAACTTTAATAAGTGTTTAATAGTTCCTAACACATTTGAATGGAAATCGTTGTATTATCTTTTCCATGTAGGAGATGCTATTAGGCAATAATTTTTAACTTAATATTTGCAGAATTATGTCTACCCTATAAATACTCAAACTTTTAAAATTCAAACACCTTTGGGGATTCTGACAGCCTGATTTTTTAAATACACATTTTTGGTTTGTGAAGGTTTTTCAGTACACTTTGAAACATATATGCATTAGGCTTAAAGGCAAAAGGAAGCAATGAGTGGTAAATTGCTAGTGGCTGAAATAAAACAGTGTTTTGGGATCAAAGTGTGGGCCAGCATTAACACAAGCCTCTCAAAATTTTTGAGTGTTTTCAATTCTACAACTAAAATTGATGCCAGAAGAGTTAGATTATATTTATTTAATTTCCCCCTTTTTATCATCACAAATTGACTGAAATACACAGCGCGTAACACACTCTGCTTGTATTTCCCTGGGATGCGTATAGTCTTATGCCCAGTGAAAGCAAGCGAGTCAGAGCAGAACTTTGTCTTCAGAAGTGTAAACTGAATATACCTGGTCACCATGAGGAAGTTAGAACACATTATATTAAACTGTCCAATATGGTGTCACTGATTAATAATGATTGAGTCTGTAATAACCATGCAAGTGTAAACTATTCATTTATTCCAAATACGTATGAATTGGGAGAATGATATATCATATAATCTGGTGTTAGTCTATTCACTGCATCATAAAAATTAATTCGTCTAATTAATGACATTAGTCCTTTTATACATGCATAATTCATACTAATTGATAGGTCTGCCTAAAAAGAGTACCTTTCGGAAGAAAAATGATCCTATTAGTGCAAGTTTAATCCAAATCAGGGCTGACAAAGCATGGTGCTTTCAAGGCTTATCTCCAGCTTTGTTAATTGTCATAAGCATTCTAAATTGATTATTCTTACATTAGCATGGGACATTTCATTCATCAATGCTTTGCTGTAAAGAAAATTTGTCTAATGGATTTGGGTAGCAGCACTAAATAAGTGTGTTGGTCCATTTTTCCACTGTAGCTACGGGGGTATTCAAAGCATATTAATTCACTAATACTGAAAAAATTAACTGCTAAAATATATAGAAATATCATACAAAATTAGATTTCTGACACTGAATAATTTTTGTGATATTTCAATAGTAAATGAGTGCACGCGCTAGCACTTTTATTGCTTTTCTGTTTCACAGATGCCTTGATAAACAGCCGATGTTAATATTTCTTATGAGCGATGTTGCTTCACCTTCCAGGGCCACAGGGGCACAAAGGATAGGATAAATTAGCTAAATAGGCATTTTAAGGAGCTGCTTGGAGGAACAAAAATTACAATACAGTCAGGCTTTATAATGTACAACCTTATAGTTAGCATTTTAATAATTTATTTGCAGATGATCAAGTTTACTATTGGTCAATGAAGGAGTTCAGACAGAGAGTGAGACTTCAGTGTAACAAGTGAATTTTAAAGGGTTTGTTGCTCTCTCTGCCCGTTAGGTTACAGTTCGGATTTCTGAAAGAAATGTATTCATAAACACAGCAAATACAATCTTTACACATTCATCTGGTTTCTGCTCAGAATGTGAGGGATTGACTTTCAAAAATTACACTCCTTTTATAAGTGTGGGCAAACGGAATGCACTTTATGTGCACTTTTTATGATACTCTAGTTTCTTTTCCCCATTCACCTGATCTTTGTTTGTCTTGCACTTTCTAGCATTCTGTTAATCAGTGGAAGCCACTGTGGAATCAAATCTGTGGCAGCGCCAAGAATTTCAGGAAGCTTTTTATAGTACTTTGCAACTGAAGGCATGCATCATAAAACGAATGGGGAGGAAGGGAAGATGCCGTCCAATAGAAGTTAAAGGCCTGCTCTCTCGAACTCTCTAATCACGCATATTTTTCCACTTTGTTGAGCCTATCATTGAACAGCAATCCATAAAGCGGGGCTGTGCTTGACCTCGTTGCTTCTGCTGTAGTTTAAAAGGGTCCATGAAGGAAACAAAAATGCTGTTCCCTATTTCTGTTCATCTCGGTCTTGGTCAGAGGGAGTCGATCAACGCTTCAGTTTAGCCTAGGAGTTCTGAGGCTCATTCTGTGTTTGTACGGGGCTTTGGATTCTCATTACCAAAGCTGTTTCCATGCCTGTGCTGCTTTGTCTTGGCTTTCCAGTTCCACAGGGCAGGTTTGAGATGTTTTTGTTTGTTTTTGTTATTTCAAACACTACAAGAAAAGAGATCTGAGGTTTTGATCTTTGTATTGTATAATCAGATTCTCCTTCAGTCGACGAGAACAACAGATTAAAAAAATGCAGCTGAACAGCTGGCTAGGGCATTTTCCATTCTTCAAACACAAAACTTAGATAAAAGTGAACAGTGTTGGTTTGAATTTAGTCCTATGGGAAGGGATTTTACTCTCGCTGATGAATTTTATGTGGGAAGTGCTCTGTTACTTTGTAATAAACCCCTGACAGTTATATTGTAATTGTACAGCATAGGGCGGTTCTTCAGTTTGCACCAGGCTAAGAATCACCATAACCTTAAGCCTGATGTTACTTGCATTAAAACGCAGATGCTTAGGAACCTGTTGTTTATGCAGAAGCACAAAGGCAGGGACCACATTTTTGCTTGCCTCTTCTGTAATCCTGGCTCATTTCAGAAATAAGTAGTACAACTTTAGTTTTATTTGAAATATGTATCCTAACACCGTAAATCTGATTCCTGTGTAAAAATGCACTTAGAATCTATAAAAAACTCCATGTACTTCTCCTTCCTAAATGCCACCAGCTCTAAGTATGCTGTCTTCATTTATCACCTTCGACTTAGATCCAGTCCTGATTTCTACATTATATATCCTAATAACCGAAGCTAGGATGGATTGCACCTTCAAGTTTATATCCATTCCTGTGGTCTAAAAAAAATCCCTTTGTTCCAATCATGACTGTTTTTTCACATCCATTTTTAATCCATATGCCAAGCATTCTCCATAGGGTTCAAATTTCAGTGAAAAAGGAACACTTCCGAAAGTTGTTCAGTTTGGTTTACAGTAGACAATGTTTGGGAAAGACAGAGATATTCCATATCCCAAAACTAAAATATACCAGATGTGCAGCTTTATTCTGGTTAAAAACAGATCAGAAAAAAACATATATAATATTCTTTGTTTCCTAAAAGTAATTTAATATTGCTTTCAACAGAGAATATGATACTCCAATTTTATATAGTAAAAATGGAAAAGCTATATATCTGTGATAAAGAAGGAAATGAAAACAAATGACCTGTGTTTAAAATCCAATAAAATTCAACAAATACCTTCGTGCCCGATATTAGTTGAATACATACTTCCAAGTCACGTAAGAATTAATTAATGTTCAAGTAATGTCATTTACCAGTGCCTGCATTTAACAGATTGCTCAGGTTGACATGGGAGCCTGGTAATTTTTATTATTTTAAAATGAATGGAACTAACAGGTTTTTACTGGTCGTTCAAGGAAGTATTATTGGGTTCCAGTATGCCTCTCATGTGCTCCGAGTTTGAAGGATAAAAAGCAAAGGGGTAGTTTTTCTCATTAAAACACAACAGTGAAATGAGATACTCCCGTCTTCTTCCTTTACACCACAAGAAGCAGAACACAATATTTCCTCCAAATGCTTTTGTTTGTTAGGGGTTTCCTGTAAGTTTGATTGTTTTAAGAGACAGGGGAAAGGAGGAGGAGTTGAACTTGGTGGAAGATGTTTAATGATCTTATAGTTGTTATCCTGGAAGTGGCTGCAAGACATTGTTTTCCCAGGCTGACGAGAAGAGGCTTTTAAAATTCACTCCCCTTCAGAAATGACACATCATGGTAATGATTGAAGTGTGGGACCTTCACAGACTAAAAATACATAATCTACTAAGTTGCTTTTCCTTGTACGTATCTTATTTTAGAGTGAGTTCAGGCTGTCTGAGCTATCCTCTATATTCTCCACAGTCTTGATATCTTTCATACAAGACACATGTGTCTAAGGATATATATTACTATCCTTAGATTTCCAACTGTGACTAGGATTTCGGAAACTATTAGCTTTTGAGTGTTTGGAGTTGGAGTTCTGGGTCAGCTGGTTGCAACTTTAAAATCTCAGCCATGAAATTCACATCCTGTTACAAAATTCTGACTGCAGTGTTTAGGGATGTTCATACTTGGGTTTTTAGTTTTGACTTTTATTTGATTATAGTACAATGGCAGGAACAAATAAGATTAAGGAACCAAAATAATTCAGATGGATTTTCCCAAGTCTGGCTCCCCATTGAATGTAAAATTAAACCCAATCCCACAAGGTTTCTATTCCTGATGGGTGTCTATGGCAAAACCAATGAATTTACTGTGGAACAGATTCCTTATTGGATAAATCTATGCTCCAAGTGTCAATTCTGTATGACATCTGTCTGGTGGTGTGTGCTAAATCCACACCAAGTCCTCTTCCATGAGCGTCTTTAGAAATATTATTTGCAGGAACATAACTAGTATTGGCTAAAAGAAAATTGGCTAAAAGAAATGGATGTGTCCTTTCCAGAAACACGTGGGCTTGGGTCACAGCCTGCTAGATTTCTAACTTCATCAGCCAACAGCGGGAAGGAAAATCCAAGTGTGGTGCTTTCTAGGCTGTCACGTTCCTGCTCATATCTAAAGGCAAAGGAGGTAATGAACAGAAGAATCGTGACAGAGAACAGACTTATGCTTAGAGAAGAAAATGCCAATGAAGTCTGTTTATAAAGTCTTTGTCTCCAAAACCCCATACCTTCTCATTTTAACATTTTAATTGGAACAAGGAGAAAGGAGTGAGAGTAGTTCATATTTTGCTTTCTGATCCCCAAAAGTTAATCGTGAAAGAGAAGTCTCAAAGGGTCGTGTTTGCATCACTCCTGAGTCAGAATATCTGTATTTGTTCTCACAGTACAGCTCTCTGTGATGCCTTGATTTAGTAACACTTGGCTCATGGTCCTAATGGGAGAGTCTTCCGTGTAAGGCCTAGCAACTGGCTTACTCCCACTTCTTGTTTAGGTTGCATTCTTCCTCAAAATAAATCATCTGTAGGCTTGCGAGAGGGAAGTGACTGAGCAGCCTCACATAGAGGATATTCCTCTACAGCATCATGGATTGTCTGTAGCTGTTAGGTTAGATTCTCTGGATTGAAATAAGGAGGTTACAAAAATCAAGCGGTGATATCAGTGCACAATTGCTAATACAGTATATAAATGAAAGATGTTAAATTGGAGGTGTTCCAATACCTTTCAAGTTCAAACTGGGTTACTGCTGATGATTTTCTTGGGGCCAGCAGATTGGGAATTCTGGGAGAACGGGTTTGTGGGTTGGTTTATTTTTACCGTGTCATTTCACTGCGATTTTAGTTTTGAGCCATCAGAGCACAATGAAAACTGCTTGTCAGAAATAGAGCATGGATTGGCAAAGAACGCAGCAGCTCTTGTGTACGTCAGCTTATATTGCTTTAGAATATGACATACTCTGGTACAAATTAGTGATGCCATGTCTCACTGTATGAGAATTATTATGAAAGTCTGCTGCAGATGAAGGGCATTATAGGACCAAATGTTTATGGTCATCCAGGAGATAAAAGGTTTGCGTTATCCAGGAGACAATCAGTTTTTCTCTGTCCCAGCCCTAAACGAAATACCAACTTCTAATATGTTGATGAAAGATTGTCTTCCCCATGTTTCCCCTCCTCCCCCGTTCCTTTGTAAAGCGATTTCAAAGTAAACAATGGCCTACCACCAAATAAGAGTTTGCTAAGAATAAAAATTGAATTTGGTCTGCCTGTTGACAAGCTGATTGATTTGTGAGCTCTTATGACTGAATCCTCTCCTAAATGTGCTCTCATTTATCATGTGTAAGATTGTTTCAGAATCAATACCAGCTTAACACAGAAGCATTTCTGCCATGGACATTCTGAAAACAACTTGCCTTTTCAATATTGCTGCTAATTTTTTCAGGTAGAACTATCGGAACAGTTTAATTGTGCTTCTCAAGTTAGTGTGTGCTTATACTGGGTTCTACTTTGAAAGGATGATTTTCAAAGTAACTCCTATATATGATCTTTTTAAGAGAACAAAAATAGATTAAAATTGGATTTTCCTTACTCTTCTAATGGGGAAAGCAG
>VZSC01014581.1:74655-103526 GCA_013398225.1 Steatornis caripensis
CTAATGGGGAAATCAGATCGAACTTTCTCTAGTTGTTAAATGTGCCCTTTGAAAACCCATTTTCCAAAAATTGGATTTCTTAAATTAGCTTTTTAACATAATTATTAGCATTCTATTGGAATAGGTACGAGAAAGCAGTCTGGGAGAAAGCCCGCTTGTGTATATGCTCCTTTTCTTCTCTAGCACTTGGAAGAGTTTAAAGTTACTTTTCTTGATTAAACACCCATAAATTACATTTTAAATGATGGAGAAAGACTTTAAAGTCAAATATAGTACAAGGGATTGAGGAATGAGGAAAGAGAGGAGCCATGGTAAAAGGTTCAGAGCTCTTCAAGGAATTAATGCGTTATTTCAGGCCTACTGCGCAACTCTGCCTGTGCAGAAAGGTGGAGCACGGGAAAGCTGGGCTCTGCTCCGTGCCTCCTGTCTCAGGGCAGGGTGCACCGGCAGCAGTGGCGGCGTAGCTGGTGCAAACAAGGAAGAGCAGAGGTGGGTCATGCCGGGTACCAGCCAGCCAGCCAGGAGGGAAGGCTGGGGCAAAGGAATACTTGGTGTCTAGTATCCTCCGTCTGCCTTCTGCGATCAGTGTGGGTTTTTCGTATATTTTTACACCCTTAAACGGTACTTGTGTAACAAGCAGTCTGGATGTGGCAGGATCAGTTTGGGAAATAGGTGAAAGGTTTGTTCACGCTCCAATTTAACTCTGAACCCTGAAAGAGAGATTTCTGTTAAGCCCATTTGAATTTGGTCTTCTGAAGGACTTTACCAAATTTATGGTCTAAATTCAACATTCTGATGGAAAGTAAAAAACTAAAATAGTTGAAGTGCTAAAATAGTTTAATGTACTTGCCGGTGACTAATGTTGGACCAAATGATCATAAATAGGAAACAAAAGGAGATAAATAAGCATTTAAGTAAACATGATTAGCACTGTACTATGCAGCATAAATTTGAATTAGGTTTGCTGTTTAACTGTGACTTAATTGGTGCAGACAAAACGTAAATGCATTCTAGAGACAAAGTATAACTTTTTTAAAAAGTTTCCTCTTTATGCTAAATACGTATGTGTTCAGCTATCACTCTCAAAAGGAAGGAGTAGTATTTTTAATGAAATATCTGTAACAACCTATTTTTGTACTATAAAGTGCTATTAGGGCTTACCTCAGAGTGGGAGATGATGATAATGTATACATGCAGACAGATAAATGATTCAATTCTTACTTACAAGAACAGCTGACAGTGATTGCTTATGCTCATTTCCTTTATGCACACTATGTAGACCAGGAAACTCCAGGTTTCGTGGCCTTTCATGTTCTCCAAAGTAAATCAGTCACTCACATAATAATTATTAATTATTTCATGTTGGCAGATTGTTGTACTGGTTTATGACAGTTGAAAGTACCATACAAAATGCAAAAAAATGCAGCAACTGATAAAATACATTACAGCTCCAGTGGTAGCATGAATAATTATCAGCTGTTTGTAAATAACTAGCCAGGTAAGTTGAGATATTTGCTGTTGAGACCCAGCTCACTGCAGTCTAAACCTTCAGCTTGGTAGATTATGAAGCTGAAGGTATGCCACAAAGGTTTTGGTTCATATTACTGTGGATTTATCCAGGTCATATTTGGGTCTCTGTATATTAAGAACATATGTGGTTAAACTTTTATTATGCAAGATATACACCAGTTGGTTGTGAATTTCTTGCATTGTGCTGACTCCAATATTTAATTTCAACTTCAGCACTCTCAGAACTGTGGTGTGTGGAATATTTCTGATTTTAATCTGAGCTCTTTATCCTGCTGTGCTTTCAAACTGGACTCCTAATCACCTAGCTGAGTTGAACTTTTCATCTGGGGAAGGCTGTGAGGTATCCCAGCCAAAGATCAAATACTCTCAACTGCTGTGCAGCGTGGAAGCGAGCCAAAGTGATCACCAAGTGCGTTGCAAAAAAGGAAAAGAAGCCGCGATGTTCTTAATATTTTTCTCTATTAGGAAGCTCCTCTGTAGCTGCTGAATTGGGGATATCTGCTCGTAAGGCATGGCCTCTCTGAACAAAACCGTGGTACAGAGAAGATACTTGCAAGGAGGCAAGCACGGGGCTCGCGGTGTGTTGCCAGCATTGTGAGGTCTGTGAGAACTGACCCTGTCATCCCGGCCTTCTCGGGGACTGCCTGCCCTGTATGTGTTCTTCCCCGCAATTTTCTTCCAGCAGAGTTCGTAAAGTGGAATAGAGGGACAGAGAAGGTATTTGGTCTTTGCTTTAAAGAGTTGAGAAGATGAGCTTCTGCAGTTGATTCCTTATCTGGGCAGCTGGAAGAGTAGTTTTTACTTGGAGGATCTGCTCACACTTGTGGATGCCATGGGAAGAGCTGGAACTGACAAATAAATGTATTCTTGTTCTTGGTTTGATAAGTCTCATTTTCCTTTCCTTTTCTTTTACTAACTCTTTTAAAACGTGCTGTCATGTTTTTGTGGTCCCTGTGCCAAAGTCGGAGTGCTGAGCTGTTGTGGTATCCGTGTAGTAATACTTGCAAGCGGAGTGCTCTTATCCATACTGCAAAGCATACTTTGTGTTTGAGTCGTTCAGCTCTTAGCAGCATGACACTGGTGCTTTTCTACTTAAAAAGGGTCTACAAAGAATAAATTAATTGTGCTATGAATCATATGGACGTTGCATGTCAGTACTCCAGCGTTATTTTTAAGTGAAATGTTGCTACACAAAATAAAAATCCCCTTTTTCTTAAATTTTGCCATGATATATCATTATAATCAGGAAGTTTATTCATTTATAAACATCTTATCTTTAGCATCTCAGTCATATGCAACTGAGTTATCATTGTTTGTATTGTGCAGATGACTCATTTCCCTTTCAAGGATGTGCAAATCATATGTCATATACAGTATCTGACCTTTCTTCTTCCAGTGTCTATGGGCCACCATTTGATTATTCCAAGCAATGCTTACAGAAACGATAACAATGTCAAGCAAAACAGTGCAGAAGGAAAAAAAAGTCCCTTAAGGGTGGTTGATATTAAATGCATGCCATAGTAAAATATTACTGCAAAAGCAATACTGAGAAAAGTTTAAAATAATAGTGGTAGAGACCACTTGGAAATGAGGAACAGCATGGGAAAAAGAGCAGTGTGGGGCAAACAGTCTAAGAAATTCAAGTTTTTTCCATATGAATTTCAAAACATGAAAGGACTGCCTTTGTGAAAACGTAGATTCAAACAGGGAGGCTGTAACCAATGCAAATCTGCCGTGGTTTCAGATTGCAAATCAGACAATGTACTTTCATGATTTCCCCTCTTGAAACAGACTTCCAAATTGCTAATCGTTTCATGTCAGTGGTTGTCTCTGGTAACACCTTTGAAGGGGTAAGGTAAAGGGGGATGCCTGGCGGTGCGGTCAGCTGAGTTTCACCTTTTTCCACGTATCTTCTCTGACTGCAGTCATTTGCAATGTCTTGAAACTACCAAAAATATGCCTTCAGAGGTGCCTGGCATTACCCCAGCTGTAACACTGCATCCTCTGGGGTGTTGGTAAAGCATAAGGTGCTGTACAGACACACAACAGGGAACCCCCAATGTCACTTTTCTGTTAGATTTAGTAATGGGTGTCTGTGATAGCCGAGCAGCAGAACATTCAGATTGTGTAGCCCGTAGTACCAAACCAAACTTGAGTCCTGCTGAGGGCTGCACTAAGTGCCAGAAGAGGTCACTTGCTCGAGCGGAATGCTAAGCCATGAAGGGAGCCGGCCCGGCGCAGGTCAGAAGCTCTAAGCACGACAATACGGGGTCTAGGAAAGCTTGTGAGTTTGGCTCTATGTCATGCAAAGCAGCTGCTTTGCCGTCAAGGACAATCTGTCTGTGTTGGCGGTATGGCTGTGTTTGCTTGGGGCGGTGGCGGGTGAATTTGATCTGCTGAACTCAGACTGGCCCCACAGGGAGCTGGTGTAAGTGCCTGTGCCCCCGCGGCACAGCTGGTGTGCGGCACGGCCTCCCTACCTGAGGTGACTGAGCGCTGCCCGTAGCCTCGCAGGGGGTTGCTGCTGCCTTCTCCTCTTTACATGTGTTGTTTTCCGCAGGGCGCCTTGTTTTTTTTTAATAACTTGTAACTTCATTTCCATTACTCTGACTCATTCTGTTTTGGTGGAAAATCTGTATTCTTTTTTGTATAAAATCTCTGTTTATGACATGTGTCAGGACAGCGTATAAACTCCTGCTGAATCCCACCTGTACTTTTAATCTTCTTGGAACTAGAGCATTTTACTAGCAATGGATGTTATTGCAATGATTTTAGTGTGTGTGGTTTCCTAATTTGCTAGCCTTACTATTAAAATTAATATTTAGGTTTTATATCTTTCAAATGGGAATAATGATGTTAGTTATCTGATGTTTATGTCTTTCAGTCACGAAAATGTTCTTATTTAGGCTGTAACAGGCCACACACATGTAATCACAATAAATAGCATTTAATATGTTTACAGTAGTGGAAGGATGAGGTTAACTTCTGTTTTTATATTGATGGACTCAGCTGGACTTGGAATACTATTGTTTACAATTAGCTACATTTTTGTTGTTGTGCTTTACCCTCAAATTAAATCTTTATTTCGTCAACTAACCCTAGGGATTCCCTGTTATAATCAATGTAATAAACAGCATTAGTTGATAGCCTATAGCTGATGCTCGTTTGTAATTAGGCTTGTGTTTAAAGAAGAATAATTTTCTAAATTTTACTGCAATAATTTTCCTTTAGATTTATTTATGCAAGGCGGGATTAAAAGTTGACTATGGTTTGTCTTGTCTCCACATGTCTTTAAAGCAAGGTCACTTGAACGGGACAGCGTTTTTCAATGTCTTTTTCTAAGCATAATTTTAGAAGGGAAATTACTAACAGTCAATACGGGCTGAGCACCTAAGTACCAAATACCCATTCAAAAATCTGCTCTACTACTTTGTCAAATGCTTGTTAAAGACATGGCTAACATATTGACTACCCACATAAGACCAGAGCGTATGGCAAGTATCAGTGACACCCCACTAAACGGAAAAAAGTAGGAGCAAGATGCAACGGGCCAGGGCACAGATAACAACCTCCAAGTTAGGTTTTACTTGATGAAAAAAAATGGCCAGAGGCAGAACTCCTGCAGGACTGAAATATAAACCTTTAACGGCATTCTCTGGATGCAGGTGACCCCCAAAGCCTTTTGTGTACAGCAAGCAAAGGAACGTCTAGTGAAAGCTGTCATGCAGAGGAGTTATTAACTTTACCCATTAAGTTATCCTTTGCTGGGTAATTTTCGAAAATTTGTAAATGCCTGCCTATGCAATATTAATTTAAATCTGATAAGGCGATCTGTACATTCTGGTCTCTGATGAAAGTAGCCTTGTAATAAGCTTTAACTTCTAAAGCAAGACATGAACAGAACCACTTCAGTCGTCTGAAAGAAAATAAATGGAAAGAGTGCTTTATAAAGTATGTTCTTGACTAACCAAGAGGAACGGCAAGCTGAAAGAGGTCCCAAACTTTGGGTATGTTTTATATGTGTTGTCAGATTAAGCATATTTTTGAGAAAACAGAACGTGTCAAATCTGCGTGCGTCTCAGATTAGACCATTGGTGTTTAGGAAAAGAATGAAAGGAGAAAGGAGCTGACAAGAAAGCTGATAGGTTATTTAGGTGTGGGTGTTTTAAAGCTTATATCTGTGTGAAACTCAAGACAGCCCTGAGCAAGTTGCTCTGGTAGTACAAGTCGTCCAGCTTGCACTGTTAGTACAGTGCTTTAGTTTGATCCAGCTTGTGCCATGTAGATTTACTCTTTGAAACAAGATTAATTTCCCCTAAAACCACTGCTAATACTCTCAAACCTCCTGCTTATGTGACTGGTTTCCTGCACTTAACTCTGGGAGGAAGTGTCGATCCACCCCTTCTGAGACTCTGGTTAACACTCCTTGCTGCCAGCTAGTACTCAGGCTGGACAAGCTGAGCTCAATAATAAATGGCCTTTAGTTAATAAAGAAGAGAAAAACAGTAATCAAAAAGTGGAAAGGTACAAGAAGGAGATTTATTAGTCTGAGTTTTGTAATACGGGCTGTTACACAACCTGTAGGATGCAAATTGGACATCCTTATTTGCATGGTTACTCATATGCATTTTATTCAAATTTAGTTATGTGTATTTAAACAAAATATACATACAGAGCAAAGACTGATAAAATAATTTGCAGGGTGCAAAGCTTATTGTCTTACCATAACAAAGCTACTGACAGAACAAATTGATATGCTGCACTGAACCCAGAGTACGCTCGTTCACCCTGAGCTGTGAATGCAGCATACATTTCACTTGAGAGACCTGAGAAGTTTTTCCTCCAAGCTGGCAGTTCTGTGTGCTTATATGGTTCCAGTAATAGCTATTTCTCTATGACTGTGATGATTGAAAACTCATGGATCAGAATCTTGACCAATCTTTCCAAATTCCGTTTTGATTTGTGTGTGTGATTGCGTGTTCGTGCATGTTTGTGTGTGTACGTATACATAGATTTATACATAAATGCATGACGGCAGAGATGCAAGGCATAGTATAGCAAAAAAGCATAAAGGAAGTCACAGGTTCAAATAACTCTTGATACTGACCTGGTGTAGGTGCCACCTTGCCTAAGTGAAATGACGGGAGAATCCCCAGTGGCATTGCAGCGGTATGCTTATTGTATGAATTGGGTGGAGGTTTGCGGATAACAAACTTCTAAAAGTTAAATGGAAGACTATGTGCTTGCTGTTTAGGATCCTATCTTTAGGTACTAAGATACAGGTCTTCAGAAGTATCTGAGAAACGTAACTGAATTAAATGGCAACCAAGTAGAAAAATAGGAGTGAGATGCTGCAATGCATTTTGGAGTTGTTTGAGATATGCATAAATACAGCTGTCTTGGATCCATCTGTGGGTATCGTGCTAAAGCTGGTTTTCACACTTGTGGTCCTGAATTTTTCTAAGAAAACCATTGCACTTATCCAAGGCATGGAAAAACAAGGAGAATTCGTTCTCCTGTGAAGAAACGGCGTGAAAAAACGTATTTTCTGCCCCAAAAGAAATCACCCTTTCATAAGTTGTGTGTTTGTATTCCAGCTGTGCATAGGAACATCTTATTATTTTGAATTATTAGCCCTTAGTTCAAATGAAAAATGTTACATGACTGTGGTTATGACCAGACTGTGAAACCCTTATTTGTGCTGAGTAGTTTTCACTCTGTGACTAGTTGCTGTGAAGCCAGTGAGGGATAGATTGTGACTTACCTTTGTATGCAACTGTTCACCTCAAATTCCTGGGAAGACAGTGGAACTACACATGTGAGTAGCTGCTGCTCGCTGGTGTAATGAAGGGGCTCACAATCTGATGTTCAGTGACAAAGTGTATTAAAATCTGGGCTTGACATTTCAGGAAACTTTTAAGTGAGAATAAATTAACCACTTTATGCCAGTTATCCCCAGCAGGCCTTGGAGATCTCATAATCATGTGAGGAAATGTGCCTCTCAAGATGGGAGGTTTAAATAAAAATAATTCCATTTGTATTCAGGTAACATTTTTATAGCATCAATTTTATGATAAACACAACAGCTGCACCAAGATTGTTTTTCTTGCTGTAAGGCATAGTAGAGAGTGTTTGCCAATTTTCTGTCTCAAAAAAGGTGTCTTCACATCTTGATTTAACCCTGAATAATTCAGCAGAATCTTTAATAACAGACTTGCATGTTGTAAGATGCTGAAACATGTTATAGCTTAAAGAGGCAGGAAGAAATTGGATGCCATCATAGGACTGTGATTTATGAAGAGCAGTTTTAAGGATATGTTGTATATTATTTGGTTTATCATGACTGACTTTTGCTTGGCCTAGGTCAGAATCTGTGACCTTGAAACAAACTATGTTCCCTTGCTGAACCTTATAAAAGGAATACAGAAAAGCATATGCTTATCTGTTGCACTTAATTAATTCTCTGCCAAATACATTCGTTCTCCAAGTGGCTGCTTTCCTGGATGGGAAGGAAAGAATTAACATAGGGGAGCAGATCTCCTGTATCTTCAATTTCATCTACAAATAAGGAAAAGAGCTATTTTGCAATCGCATGTAGGAGGTGCAAGAGCACTAACCCAAGTTTTACATTAGGATTATTTAAAATGTTTGAACATTGTTTGAAATAAAAAATAACACGGACTCACGTGAAGACCAAGAGCATCTTCAGTACTAAAGTAATACGTATTTCTCTACTGTTCCAAATTTTCTGTACTTACAGTATATTTAAATTAATGTTTCCTGTCTCGATAAGGCACAGTCATCTGGAGCAGTGACAGCAAGTTGTTCTGTCACATAACCAAATCCTCAGTTGGCGAGAGACATACAGTGTCTCATGGTATATACCATGAGACACGAGACATACCGAGTATCTAGGAGAAGACAGAATCCTGGGAGTAGTTTGTACATGGGTGCTCCTGGAAGAGTCCGCTGCTCCAGTGAAGGATAGTTTGTGCATGAAGTTATGTCCTAAGGTGTCCGGGCTCCCTTTTACAGATGAAGGTGTGCAGCTGCATTATAATGCCACTCTCAGCCATGTAAGTGCTTGGGAGCGGCATAAAGTTTAAAAGCTACCAGCCAGCCACCCCTGATTCAGGCTGCACAGTCGTGTGAATTCTCTAAGTAACTTGAAGAAATTATTCTTACAGTGCTCTTACGATTTGAATAAGCAACTTGGGAACATGAAATAAGGTATGAGCAGGATATCTTTTGTTGACAAACCCTCTAACATAGGAAGAGCAGAATAAACATTGGCTCGCAGCTTTGTCTCCGAGTTGCATGCCGAACACTAATCAGCATAGCGTGGTATTTTCCTAAAACAAAATGGCTGCACAGTCATTAAAGTAATGGAAAATCTTTACAACAAGAACTTTCACAAAAGGATACGTTACATGTTAATCAAACTTACGGCAGCTGCTAGAAGGGATTGTCAGTTTCTTTTATGACGAAAATCCGCATGGGGCCAATTCACAATGCTGGCCAAGTTACAGGTGTCACATATATAAAACACGTAGTTGGTTTAAGATTTAATTAGGACTTTCTTCTCTGATCATAACACTTTAAAGAAAAAATACACGTAGGATTTAATTTTCTTTGAGAGTGGTTATTAATTTGATGTGATTGATGTTGAATGGGAATTAAATCATAAATGTGATTATGCTTGTGGTTGGATGTTGTCTCAGCAGATTGTTTCTGCTTGTCACTTTTGAATGACTGGTGACGTTATATGGCATGTTGATTTTTATTATTGCTTAAAGATTTCACTTTATCATCATTTGTCAGGAAACTGATTTTCCTCTTAGTCCCATTAATATTAAATCTGTCATAACTAGATTAGGATAGAATTGTTATCTACTAAACCTATAAGCCCTGGGCTAAGTTTTACTCCCATGAAAAAGACAGCATAATAATACAGAGGGGAAAACCAACCAACTAACAAAAAGTAAAGCTGGAACGTGAATACCAACAAATGAGAGCATTTCCCACCCCCCCATCATTACAGCATGTATTTCTGTTCACTTGCCTAAAACAGATTTCAGAAGTGTTTACACCTGAACTGGAAACTTGCTCTTCAGTGCTAGAATAGGTAGGAGAAACTACTAAGATGACGCATTCAAAGATGGAATAAGAATGCCTTAACTTTTAGACATAGGCATTTACAAGTTTAGAGAGGCAGTCATTTTGGTTTTCCTGACAGGAAACCTGCTTTCAGCAAAGACAGTAGAGAACGATACACCATCTCTGTGGGCACCTCCCTCCCCGTTTTGGTTCAGAATGCACCTAGAGGAGCTGTAGGATTTCTGTCAACTTACAGAATGGAGCCAACGTCACTAACACATGTGCTGCCCTCTTTCATCCAGAGGATTGGTGAAGATTGGTTGGTGCACTATACCCTTTTACAATCGGAGTCTAGTCTGAAGCCTGCTAGGTCAATTAAATGGACTTCTGTGGTCTCACATCAAGCTTTACATTTGTTGCTCATTTGCACTAACCAGTATTCTTCTCTGGTACTTATTTGATGCCCATTACTGTGATATCTGAGAACAAAGATCATTGAGAACAGATACTATTTCTACCAGAAAACAGAATTTTGTATTGTTGTAGGAGCAGAAGAATCCTATTAATCCACAAAGCGCATCAGAGTACGTTCCACACAATGCAAGCCATGTGCATTCTCTACACAAGCCACAGCACACAAGTGGCATATCCCTCAGTCTGGAGGAGAAAAAAAAAAATAATTAAAAAACCCAAAATCAGTGCGTCTTTTTTTAGAATTCTGAAAAAAACCCCAGCAGTTGTTTAAAGCCAAAGTTTTGCTTTCTAGATTAAGTTTGAATGCAGAAATGAGTATAACCTTGAACAGTGTATGACAGTTTTATACATGATCCCTGCTTTTGTATTAGTCTCAAGCCTGGTGTATGATTTGTTAGAACCATCTTTATTATGGACAAATTTATAGGATTTAGACATCTCCTTGCTTGATTGATCTGCCATCTACTATCAATCTTGGAGCCACACTGTGCAAGCTGTGCCATCAGTTGCAAATGACACACAGCAGGGCAGATGTCTCTGGATGCTGTGGTTTCTGGGTTTCTGAGAACAAGTGTATGGTAGAATATTGTTAAATGAAAAAGCTAAACTGAAGTTGATTTTTGTTCTGAGAGTACCAATAGTTTACAGGTCTTTTAAAATACGCTTTTTAGACTTGAGAAATCAGTCAAAATAAAGCTTTCTTGCAAGCACTTCAGTTTTTTTTTTTAAAAAGTGCCCTTTTTTGGCAATAAAATTTTCACTTTAAAAGTTCCTCTTCATTGTTAATGATTAGTACCAAAAAAATTAAAATGCGAGAAACCCCAGCAACAAGCAAAGGAAAGCAACACCCCGAGAACATTAATTGTCTAAATGACTGAGTATGACATGATTCAAGGACCTTCTCCACAAGATAACCCATTTTCCAATGAAGTCTTTGAATATGATACAGTGAGACTCTGAAATTCAGCATCGGGCACGTTAGACTGCAGTTCTGCTTTGTTTAGAAGATCTGTGACTTCAAAGATAGTGAAGTAGCTTTTGCTAGCAAGTATTAGCTGTATTAGAGGACCGAAGAAGGAAGGGATTAGATTCTGCACTGCTAATACGGAAAACAGGAGAAACTGCAATTGAAATGAGTGGAATTACAGAGGAGTAAATCGAGTCAGAGATGAGAATCAAGCCTTTGTTGGGAAAGCTTATGATGTGGAATATTAAATTAATCTAATTTGCACTGTCTGATGGTGGCCATTAGTGCCTGAAGTAGAGGCAATGAAATGCTAATGTGATTAGTTAGGAACACTAAAAACAACCAGTATGTTTTTCCTTTGATTGTCTGTGTGTTTAAGAATATTTCATTACTTCTGCTTCCTTTGAAATAAGGGTAAGATATAAATCATAGGCACAGATATAACTAGCAGTTGTGACATTTTGTTATAGAGTTTAATTACATGAATCATAAAATATTGCTACAATTTTCCAAACTGTTAAACCTTAATTAATATGAACCCACAGGGACCACCTTGATGGTTCATAATACTCTGGAATCTCTCCTCCTTCAGTAGTAGTTCATATGGCTGAGGAGTGCTTTATAATTTACAGAGAGTGATCAATTATTAGAAATGAAGCCAGACAAATTAATTTAATATAAATGGGGTTGTATGGAGTTTGACTAATTCTTTTTAATTACCTATATGTTATTTTTTTCAATAGTCAAACAAAGGGAACCATTATTCTTCCCCATGTACAAATTCATTAATCTCATTACTGTGCAGTATTAATATAATTTTATCACACATTCCAGAAGTGGAGCACATTGACAAACCATAATGAATCACAGCATTAGTGTACTATCACTACATTAATTTCAGGACATGCCTAGCTCATCTGCAATTTACGTTGAGGCTTAGTATAAAATGAGCTGAATAAGCATGTAATTATGACATCTGCTTCTTTTCAGGTACCTCTTTGTAAATCAGTGACAAAGGAATAACAGGTTTAAATATGTGTTAACACTCTGATAGCATGTATAATTGCAATATGGCAATGTGTAATGAAGATTAAATTAGACTGTAGTGTACCTGACATATGCAAGAGCATAATTGAACTGCAGTAACTGCGGAACGAAAAAGACTATGAAGTACTAATATTTCAATTCAGTAAGGTAAAACCAGTGTAAAGAAGAAATATTATTAAAATGGTGATGCAAACAAGTACATTGTTTTTATAAGGAAACGTTAGCTATGTTCATAATTTTTATATTCAGTATATACTTGATGTTTACTTAGGTAAAGTTTTCACAGACTCTGCTGTTCTGATCCTTTTTGGATTTCAGGTATCTAGGCCCTGGTTCTGTACTTCCTCTCTACAACACCAGGCAATGCCCGTCACATGTACCTGTAATACTACTGGTGCATGGTTTGATGAGGTATAGGGAACTGACTTTCAAACATCTACTGTGGTGGAAAATGTTCGTTCACTGAAGCTGTGTCCTTGAATCAGGGGTTTGAGGAAGGGTTATGTGCTTTGTGCTGTATAGGAGACACAATCTGAAACATATGGGGGATCAGGCTGTAAGGCAGAGGGTACAGCAAATTATTAACTACATTTTAACTGAAGTCATCATCACATACCTGGCAAAATATTTAGCTTAGATGTGTATCGTGCTATTTTTCAACTTTAAATCGTTTGTGGAGGACAATTAATTCTACAGGTTAGTAACAGAATAATAAGTTTTGCATTAAATGCTCGTACTTGAACAAAAATATACAAAATCTGTGAATATGAGTCCTGTGAAGTCAGCGATGTTATGCCAGATGTTTCCATTATAACCTAAATTATGCTAATACAATTTAAGCAAAAATGTCTTTGCTGCATGAACACAAATTAAGAGACATTCATACACATATCCATCTCCTGTTGTACAGGAATTCTCATTATTATATTATATAAAATCATTCTCATTGTGAGCGCGATTGTTGCATCTCTTATAAACCACAAAAACCTCTTAATGCTTATGATGGCACATAATAGCATTTTAAATATAATCTGTGATCTCTCTGTCATCCATTTACGTACATATGTGCACATACCCCTGTGCATGCATTTATAGTAAGACCACACAGTGTATTTCTCCGGAGAAATGATGTGTCTAGGAATTCTGCAGCCTCTTAGGCTTTCTTCTGACAGCACCTTTTCTTTTGTGCTGCCAAGTTGGAAACAACAGTTCCTCCAAGTGAAACTCACACAGGAATATGTTAAAAATAAATTTCAAGCTGTATAGACGGATTTCCAGTGAAGCCATCAGATCCTGAACAACAAATAAAACAACATGTGACCTTCTAAAGAAAATTGTGACTTTTTTTAGCTCACGCTAGACTCCCCTCTTCCAGAACTCTCTGTTGCTTTTATTGTACAACTGGCTAAATGAATTCCCTTGCGATATTCCTATAAAGACATGTTAAGCAGCCAGATCGGTCTGCGCCACAGAACAGGTTTCAGCTGGAGCGCAGACTCCAGTTTGCGTGGAATTCCTCGTGCAGGAAGTTTACTGAGCTTCCCATGGCCAACAGCCATGGAGTCTCATTTGGGTTGGACAGGGCCCTAAGAAAGCATGGTCTGGCAAATATTTTCAGAAATTTCTCTTTGCCAGTCTTTCTTTTTTTTAGTGTCTAATCTGTAACTACACGTGCACGCTCGTGTACACACATACACCCATCCTCCATGAACAACAAACACGACTTAAGCTGCTTTATCAAATTGATTTTGAGTATCCAGGCGCGTATAGAAAGGTAAATACTATTTTAGTCTTGATATTGACAGACTGAAATTGCAGGACGTAGTAGCTCTTTCTGTAATTCTGCTGCTCACACTTGCTAATTTTCATGTCTCCTGTCTTGTTGGCTCACTGTTCATTTGGATCCTGGGTTTTAACTAACAAACTTTCCATCTGATGATCCAGAAAAGCTTTAATAGAAGCGCATGAAATTAGACCAGAAAACTTCAAGCTCTCAATTTAATGGAATGATGGAATTTTTTTTCTGGTGGTCTTAGTGAATAAACAGAAATAGTAGAAGATCTTAACTACCATTATTTTAGGACAGATTAGTTAGTTTACGATTAGAGGAACTATTAGAAAAATGGGACTTTTTAAAATGGTTTAAAGCAGGATTTAAATAACAATATTAAAGATGGTAAAAATAGTAATATAAGGGAGAATGGATTTTACCTGAAATAATGCATACTCAGTTGTTACCATATGAAAATACATCTAACTCCTGGGAAACAGAAGCACCAAGGATTTTTAAAATTATAAATTTCCTATGTAAATGAAACATCAGTATTTTATAAATGTAATTTCATACCAGTATAAATGTAAGGTTTGTTTAAATCGAATAGTCATAATGAGGAAAATACAGAAGAATTGTAGGATCTGTAATTTAAGCTGCAATTATGGAGAGTGGGCTAAATAATGTCGTAAACTTTTTATGATGTGCTGGAATATAAATACCAAAACATCCTAGGCGTTCTTCTAACAGTTTGTATGAATTACTATTTTAAAAAAATTCCAAATTAGGCTGAAAAAAATACTTGCTTATGCACAAAATCTATTTAGTCACCAGATTTACAGGAATGACAATTAATAGAAAATTTCAAATATTTCTTCTGTTATTTGAAAATTACGAAGCTTTAGAAATGTTTCAGTCATGTCATGTTAATGTCACCTGAGTTTAGGAAATGAATAAGACTACGTGCTTTTAATGTGAATTAACACTGAGTAAATTAAAGATTACTTACTGACGTTAAAGGAATTGTAGGTTCTCTTCTCCATGTAAATTTAGGCATTTTCTCCATCGTACGCTTGCTAGTGCATTTTTTTATTTTGTATCAAAATTTGCTGAACGGTAGAGAGGATCTAGACATCACTTCCTTTCTTCCACCAATTTAAGGCATCTCACTTTCAAGTTTTCCTGATATTTACCCTACATTTTTCCCTTTTTACATTAGTCTTCCAACTCCTAGTTACATCCTGTGAACATCGCTAGATAATTCTTTTGTCTTATTTGTGTATTTATATTCTTGAAATATTTATAGACTGCTACCATGCCTTATATCCTCTACCTAGTCATTATTTGGCCAGTCCGTGTTACCTCTTTTAAATTTTTCCTCATTAATCTCTTTCCCTTCACTAACCTCTTTTGTTACTCTTCTCTGAATTCCCTTCATTTTTCTAGGTCTCTCTCACAGGGCGGTGGCCTGTGCTGGACACAGCGTTCCAGATGTGGTTCTCTTCAAGCCACGTTGACAATGGTCATTACCTCACTGCCCCATGCAGTGATGTTTCTGCACAGACATGGTAAAATTGTTTGGGGTTTTTTTTAGCGTGCACACACTCCGCATTGCAAACTGATGTCCAATGTCTTATTAGGCAACACCGTTAAGAATCTTTGTGTTACTGTTTCTCAGGTTTCTCTCTTCAAATTGGATTATACAGGTTTATTTTCCTTGAATATATGAACAAATGAACCTACACACAGTGTTCCATCTCTGTTGCCTAAAATGTGCAGAGCTGAGTTAAAATTCTCTCCCTTCTCCCTCATATTTGCTAATGGGTACAGACCCAAGTTCTGGGGCCATCAGGAAGATATTGATGTTACTTCTATACAGGACGTCTTGCTTCTTTTCTGAGCACACAAATATGTGGGCTAAGTTATGATCGAGTCTTTAGGGTATAATTCTACAGATGTTTAACACAATATGGTTTGATTACCATGGTCCTGCCCTCTTCCTATCATGAAATGTGTGCTGCCTTTAAAGGCAGTAATACGGTTTGGGAAGCTGAGACAGACAAAAAGAAGTATCTTTTTTTATAATTTAATATGCTTATATTTTATCCAGATCAGTTCCCAGAACTGACTCTCTCTGCCGTCCCAGGAATATGAGTGCTGGTGTAAGGAAGAGAGGGCTTGGCAAAGGCAGGGCAAGCTAGACCACTAGCAGCTTCGGCTAAATTGATTTAAAATAGCAGGGAAACAGCTAACGGTAACTGGTGACAACAGATACGCGCTATCACATTCCAATGAAGGAATAATACTCTTGGCAAACGGACAGTTTAGTCATGTATTTTGCTTTATATTCAAGTGTCTGTGTTAAAATCTATTTTTATCCTTACCATCAATAATCATATTGTGTATTTATTGGATAAAAGCTCTTCAGTATCATACACTGAGATTTTTCTTGCTCCTCATTGTGTATGTGCATTACTGCTTCATGCGTATACATTTCACGGGTTTAACGAAGTGGGGTTTTTTTCCATTAGACAAACTTTAAAACAATTTGCATATATCTAACAGCTTTAGTAAATTAAATCTATGTGAATTGATGGATTTTCATGGCTCAAAGTAGTGGCCAAATTCTTAATTATTGCAGCTGCAATAATATTGAAATACAGAACTTTTCAAAACAGCTTTATTAATTTTAATGCATTGTTTAGAAAACTCTGCCTTTTGTTGAGCAATAAGCCAAAAAAAGAGCCTGACTTTTTCTTCTAATGGATTCAAGTTTTGCCTTTTTTAGTTCATAAGTTAGCACAATAATATTCAAAGTATTTAAAGATGTCATGATGACTCTGACTTGTTGTAGAAATAAATAAAGATGGAATCCATATGTTTTTCTTTTGATGGATTAAGGGCCATGTTTACAACAACATAAGTTTACACTGTTGCTGGCCTCAAGTATTCTGCAGACCTTCATGGGTCAGCTCCTGCAGAGGCTCATTCTTACTCAAGAGTACAATTACAGTAACTATTTCCATGGTTAGGGAAACCGTCTGTTCTGAATAGAGCATACAGCATGATGTTGATGTATTTTTCTTTTTTTACAACTTTTTTGTAGTTCGGAACAATTTTGTTTCCAACAGCAGTACTTCAGTATTTAGTGATTTAGAATAGCTATGGATTAACATTTCTCAATTATCATTAAAATATTTTGTACGTATTAATTTTATTTTGAATGGAGGTAGATTGTTCTTGCGTCAGAGATGCTACACAGGCCTATTTTTTTAAGAAATATGGAGTCTTATTTTGTAGCTGCTATCCTTCCTTTCTCTATTTCAGAATCTCCATCGCAATGTTATTGGTGCTGCAAAGACCAAAGTGAAGCTGTAAGCAAATGATTCCCAACTGCAGTTCAGAGAATGTGTTTAGGAGTCACATCTTCACTGGCTTCATTTTGGTGCTTTTGATTTTCTCTGGAATTAGCAAGAGGTTAATTTGAGTAATATTTTTACAATGTTCATGCTGTATTGAGATAAATGTTGAGCTCTTGCACGTGTTTATAAGGTCAAGTTTTAAAATGTATATATTTATTCCTGTTAGAGTCACAAGGCCACAGTTTGGAGAGTACTCAGTCTTGATGAGCAATTTTTGGTATCGGTGTTTACAGGCTCCAGTCCATAACAGAAAAAAATATTTGCTATTGATCACTGCCAACTGTCCGCCTGTTGTTGGCCAAACTTACCCTCGATGAGCATTGCTTTACTCCAGTAGCTATACTGCGTTAAGTGGATGAGACTGTGTCTAGCACTTAATGCAGGTGTACAGGACAGTTTGACAAAGAGACTGGCCCAGTTTCCCAGCCTCCGGAATAAAAATCTGCCTTAGCTGAGGTTCTGTATCTTCTGTGGCTAGAGAGCAGAACAGAGATGTTCTCATTCCACAGTTCCCTCAAGGCCTAATATGGCAGAAAAGAGAGAGAGCACTGAGAAATAATATAAACCGTAAAGCACATTTCCACTGAAGGCTCTCCAGGAAGATCTTGGTGCAGGATTATTTATGAGATTCCTTTGCAGTGGTGCAGTTTTGCGTGCTGTGTCCATTTCATTCAAGAAATTGAAAGTACTGAAGTAAACAGTAAATTAGAGTCAGGAAAAAATTGACAGCAGTAGTGGCAGAAGGTGTTAGCATGCTTTGTAGGTAATATTTAAAATTACTATGGAAATACTATGTAGGAGGATCGTAACTGTGGAAGCAACTTCAGTGATGGGAGAGGGGTTTGTCTTCCTGCAGTGGATTAGGAGATTTTATTCTGAAGGTAAATGGAAAAAGAATAATTGGTATTTCAAAGATAAAGAAAATAGCATTTCAAAGGTGAGAAAAATCTCCTAGCTTTAAGGAGAGGATAGGAATCCAGACCATCTTCTGGGATTGCTCTCTCCATTTACGCATTTGCAGGTACTCAATATTTGCTGATCAGTCTGTGGCTTTCCAATAAGCCTTCCATGATTTTGAGAGGCAAGCCAAAAACTAATTTTGTCTCAGAGATACAGAGCCTGTTTCTCTGAGCATGCTGAGCACCGTATTAATTATGTGTTCACGTACTTTATATGTTTTCTGTGGGTTTTTTTGAATTTTCCTCAGAAAGAAATAATGTTCAATTAAAAGGGGTCTTTTTGGTGTTTTTTATTTTAACCTATACATGGGCATATGCACGTGATGAGTTTGGTTTCAGCTCATTTCAAATGATAATAATTTACTTGGTGAATTTGTACTGATGAGATTCTCACACGTAAATGTTTCGTTCACTTTTTATTGATACTATTTATTGTTTTCAAAAGTAATTTTCAATGACTTTTAATAGTTTTTGCGACTCAAATCTTAGATCAAAGGACACTATTCCTCTTCTTGCAAAACTTGTTACATTTACAAAGAGAGTAGAGCTACTGAGGTGTTATTTTTCTGAGATGTAAATATATTGTGGAATTATAAGTACCTATTTAGAGAATTAGGAGTTGCCTGGAAGTGTTCAAATAAGCTAAGTGTTCATCTCGTGTTCTACAAACTTGACTTCCCAAAAGCAGCTGCATTGTGCAATATTCCCTGGACTATTATCTGCAAAATGTGTGGTCATTCTTTTGACAGTCATTGCCTGGAGAAAATAGTGGGAATATTATTAATGGGCTTCAGCACTTTATTATCTACATGGTAGGCTTGCTTCAGCACAGGAAAGCTGTCGATGACCACATCACGTGCGGTCTGATGTGACACTGGGAAAAGGTTAGGTGGTTCCCACATTACAGCAGTCGTTTCTGTTAGCACACCAGTACTCAGTTTTATGGTGTATTGAAAGAAGCCACTTGGGAGGCAGACTTTGTCTTTAGAGAAATGACTGATAATAACAGGTTGGAGTATGAAAAGCAAAAAGTCTTAATTACATCAAATACGAACAAAAACACACGAAAATTTAGAGGTCAAACACTCAGCTGTTACAATTTTGCAAAGTCCAATTAACTACTGAGGAGGCAAAAAGATACTGGAACATTAATGAAAATAGATCTCTTAGTGACTTATCCCTGATATTTAAAACTACCCTCTGTGGTGCTCGTTTTGTTGCTTTTGTTCATAAGTGACGTTTATTAAGGCAGCACTCGTAGGTGGGACAGTGCCAAGACCAGAATACTGCTTCCTGAAAATTTCCCAAACCTGATTCTTTTGTGTTGCTTGTATCTTTAACAGTGTTTTTCACCTTTTTCAAGATTTTTGCAATATTTTTGGGAGGGAGGAAATATACTCAGGTTTGTGGTTGTGTTCCTTTTGCAAGGCGTGCTGGGTGCCCAGCTAAAATAAACCTTGCAGTTTTCAAAGTTACTTTATGCTCTACAGCCTGCTGGAAAACAAATGCTGCAAATTGCAATCTCCGCAAGTTTTGAGAGGATGGACCCACAAATGAGTCAGCTAAAGTAGTAAATTAGTATGTCAGACTGAGAATTAAACTTAATCCGGTGTTTGAATGTGTGAAAAGAGTCATAAGTGAAGATAAGCAAGTACCTCACCAGCCTTTCTCTCTCTTGTTTTCATGTGCCATGTAATCAAGCAGTTTTGACTTGTACAGATAGTTTTTTGATAGCAAAACTGAGGCACAAACATATTGTGGCATATTAGTCTTAGGGAGCTTTTCATTAGAATAGCTTGATTTCACATATTTATTTTAAAAATGTCACGTGGTCAAATTTACAAGTTTATCTGATCTGTTCAAGAGTACATGGAGAATAGACTGGTATCATCCATGTCAATGTGTATGCTACTGTATAAATTTAATATTTACCTGATCTCCTAATTGTTTCTCTTATTGCCTCTGTTATACATCAGTTCTGAACAATGCTCACAGAACCTATTGTAGATAGCATCTGATAATATAACGCCCACTCAGGTGGCCCAGAAAACTAAAATTTGATGAAAAAAGAAACCAACAGGAATATGAACGATTAACTCCTTGCTTCTTTCTTTCATCAGTATGAGTTACACAAAAGCAGAACACCTTATATTTAGTAAAAGTGAAAACAGCTTGTAGAAGTCTGAAGACTAAACTGACTCTCATTATTCCATAGTTTATGCATGTTCAAAGATGCATGATTCTCTAGCGCTTTTGCATGACTAGAAGAAAATGTGTGGACAAAAGCAGAGAGAGAGGATAAAATGTGTGCAGAGATATGTTGGTTCAGAGGTGCAAGGAATGCCTCAATTCTCTTCTGAAGATAGCCACCTTCAAGCACCTGTTCTGTCTGGGGAAAAGAGGAATACTTTCATGCACACCTCAAGTGTGTGCAAATTCTAGGGTAAACACCTGGCTGTTAGAGCTCAGCACTCAAGCTAATTTTAGATACCTCTGCCGAATTTATATAAACAAAAGTCCTTAAAAATAGAACTTCGATGAGGTTGCATTTTTAAATAAAATTTCCAGATCTCTGCCTATGTTTGTTCTCAGGGAAAACGTTATGTAAAATAAAACAGAGATAAGCCTTTTAAACATATTTTGAAAGTTTTCAAGTAAATACAAATATGTGCCTCTAGCAGTCAGATCTGCAATATGGTCACCTTTGGAGCTAAAATACAGTGTTTCTTATTTTATAATAGAGAAGGGACAGCACAAACAAGGAAAAACATAGCACATACTCTCTCTTTTTGTTTTGTTTGGTTTGGGTTTTGGATGGGTTTCTGTTTTGGTTTGGTTTGATTTTTAGCAAAAAGAAAAACTAGATTATGAGTGACTTGATGAGAACGTTATGTAATATATCCACAACAGAAGATGTCATGTGTTCCTAGTAAAGCAAAGAGTAACTTGCAATCTAGGGAAATAGTTGTGCATGTAATCACCTTATCTGGCAACACAGTAATAATTTAGATTATGAAAATCTTATCTTATAAAACTGTGGGTTTGTATGTCCTTGAACAGCCCAACTTCAGAGTGAGAGTTTATATCTCTCATGGTAAATTTGAGCTGTGCTGCAGGTGTTTTAGTTTATCACTGAGAGGAAATGACTTTTTTTACACCTAATTTAAACTGAAGCTATTCACAGTTTAAAATGTTCGGTAACAGTGACCTCTGTAATGACTAACACATTGCAGGTGGTCTGATAGCAGGCCAGTGGTTAATGTTTGCTATCGAGAGAGACAGAATTAAATGTCCACCCCAGAGTTGTTTTCTTCCATTTATAGTATGAACACAACAGCTGGCACAAAAGGAAGCCACAATTAAAGGGCTTCTGAAAAGTTGTGATCTGTTTAGTTCCTGCAATAGGAGAGCTTTCCTGTTAGCATCTATTAAAAATTTGTCATTAAATTTGAAAGCAGAAATCCTGGTAAATATTTGCAACCTAAATCTCCGCATTAGACTTCTGATACTTGAGTTCCAGCCCTCCTGTCCCTGCTCAATCCTTCAGGCAAAATTCCTATTTGTTCTGTAGTTACACGGTTGGGATCAGTGAGTGTTTTGTCTTAGAGGACTTGAAGTGCTTTATCAGACCTAAGAAGGCTCCACCAAAGCTCTTAGCTTTCACAAGTAACCAACTGAGAAGGCAGTTCAGTGCTCCCGTAACACCATATAAAGCAAAACTAGCAAGCCTGAAGGTTTTGGTTTAGCTTATTTTCATTTTGATAAAAATTGAGCATCTTTACTGTCAGCTGCTGTGCAGCTTTTCCAGGGGTGTGTAGACCTGAGCAGTGTCGGTGCCACTCAGAACCATCGTCAAATGGCACCTTGATTTAAAACTCTATTTCTTTGTAAAGCTAACTGAGTGCTATTATTGCATAAATATTGCATATTACATATGATCCTGAATCCCTTCCACACAGTGCAGTTAGAGACTCTAACGTAATTCTAGGAGCACAGAAGTGCTTGGTAAAAAAAGGGTGAGAAATTTAGGTACAGTCGAAAGACAGTTTTCTACTCGGAAACAATTCTGCTGTTTCTGCTGTTCGCCTCGGGGCGACATGAGTTGTTGTATAAAGAACGTCTGGAAGTAAAAGCAAGTGTGCCTCACAAAACATAACAGCCCTCGTAGCTCAGAAAATGTTTCTTCAGGAGGTTTCTTCAGCGGGAATTTCAAACAGCCCTATTTTCATAGAAGGCACGATAACTGACTGCAACAGTTGTGGAGATATGACACATAAACAGAAGTGGTTCTGAGAAGTATGTTTCAAATTATTTGATGTGTCAGATACTGTCAACAAGCCTTCTACGAGACGGTGACGATTAGGATTTATCAGCACTTTGTGAACCAGTCCTTAAAGAAAAGTAGTCATTTACTAACAGGATGCCTGAATAGGAGCCATTTCACTGCTTTGTTAACTACGCACAGATGAGAATCAAGGGCACTCTGTAGTGTTACGTGAAATACATCAGCTGACATTGCTTTTTGCTGTGTGAATGAATGTAAACAAAAAAACTCCACAGTATGAACAGTAGATAAAGTAAACTGAATGCTAATTGGAAAAGGGATTGGAACCCAGATCATTTATGTGTAGAGCAGTAAGAGTAATTTCTTTTGGTCAGCTGAAAAACTAAAGTGAAAATAGGCTATATTGGCTATAGCAACCATTCAAGAGACTTTCAATATCTATTTAATAATTTTATTTAGCCATTCCCACTTTGGAATGACATATAATCTGGTTTTTAGGTTTCTTTTCTGGGAAGAGGGAAATTCGCATTTGAATCCTGTCAGGCAGAGACTGGGATTGGATTTATGTTTCTTGTCTCTTAAAAGAATGCCATCTTCTGCTGTATCACCTTCTGCTAGATGTTACCCTGGAAGTTCTGCTAGGTCTTCTAACAGCTTTCCAAAAATGAAATATTTCTTACAGATCTTTCTCATATTGAATGTTCATTCACACTTAATGAAGTACACCTTTTTCTCTTGGATTATTTCAGTTTGTGCAGTAAATTTTCAGTTGAACCAAAACAGGCTCTTCGTACAGCCGTGTGAACCAATAGTTTATCTCATACTCTTTCCTAACCCTCCTTCCTATACACGTTCAAGATCTAAAAAGAAAGCACTACGAGATGATGATTGATATGTTTTATTTATTATTTGATGATAGATCCAAAGCCTAATATAGTTATTGGAAAGAATTGCATTAATATCGGTCCTATATTCATAGCAGGTTTTCGCTGCCAGATCTTTTTTCTTTAATTATAAATAATTAGTTTGCCAAAGTCTTTTGGTATGTATACTTCTTCAAAAAATTCCAAGTTGGTATGTTTTCTGACTAAGAACAACAGTGCGGCATGGCCATCTTCTTCATATATGTAGCTTTATATATTTTCTAAGTCAATAGAACTGTTCATAGTTACAATTCCTTTAAGATTCTCTCATAATTAAAATCATTTGTCTCAGATGTATGCAAAATTATAGAAATACGTAGATTTATCAGTAAAAAATCCCACCACTATTCTTTTCATAAGATATGCCTTACATGCTAGTCATATAAATAATATATTTCTATCTTTTGTGGCTGTGTTGCATAAACACACAAAATGAATATTTAGTCCTAACCCACCTCCATGTATGTCTTTAACACTAAAAATTTCCATTTGCAGTTAAAGTCTGTACATATATTAGCAAAGCACTTTATTGTCTTGAAATTAAAGCTTTTGAAGTTTCTTCCTCCCTGAGACACAAAAGAAAGCATATAGTTGACATCAAAGTGGAGACATACTGCTGACTAGTAATTACGGCAGCTTAACGTTGCCCAGTCCCCACCCATTTACAAGCCTGCCTTTACTTTCTTCAGTATGTACGTATTTTGATCAACACCTTTAGCAATAACCGGACAGCCCAGCTACTTACAAAGTTTCTGCAAAATTTGGTTGGAAAACAAAATAGTGTTTTAATAATTTATTTTTTATATCATTTTGGCTTTTTTAAAACCTTATTTAATTACTCTAAGTAAGTTGTAACTGTTAGCTGGGTGTTGCCAGATGTGAAACCAGACACAAGGGTGAGATTTTACAATTTAAGCACAGCTGCTTAAGAAATCTGGTTTAGGACACAAGAGATGGATTTAAAATGCTACATTTATATTAAAAATAGCAGGGAATCATATGCGGGACAGCTAAAGGTCTTCTTGGCAAACTTAAAAACTTCCAGTGAATCCATCCAATCAAAGTCCAAAAAAGTAGAAGCCTCCAAAACCCAGCAAATAACATTTGCCATCAGCCTTCTCCCCTCAGCCACCAAAGCAAACATACAAATGCAGAGCACCGCTCTGTTTTCAAATTAAAGTCTCTGTTCTTTCTGATGTGTATATTCATAAGGTGAGCACTGGAACCAAGGATGAAATGCCTTTGCATCTTGGAACATTTTAAACTTCTCTGAGTACCAGGATGATGAACTCAGAAGTAGTTTATTTATCTTGGGCATGTGAGTTTTACAGCTTAACAGAGAATAACTTTAGAAATCCAGGGCCGGGGCGTGGGGGGGAAGGGATGAGAGGCAGGCTTCTCGCCTTCTTGCGTATTCTACTGCATTAGCCAAAAATTGTTGATATGCTCAGCAGAGCATGTAAGGTAGTGCAGAGCAGCTGAAATAACTCTGCACATCTTCTGCATGTTGACCTCTGTACCGTGCGTGTATGAAGAGACAGAAGGAGCAGCACATTTATATCAATATTTTAACAAGAGAGGTGTGGGACTGGAAAAACCTATCCAGAGAGTAAACCTTATTTTTCCGTAACTAAAACAAAACCAAAAATAACTTTGAGGTACTTTCATTATAAAGTATGTTTGAATTATAAAGCTATAATGATTTTATTGGCTTAACCCAAATCTCGTGGGTACCACGTTTGTCCTCGCTGTATTCCATCTTATGTTTAGGGGACAGGTACGCAACACCCTGAAGAGACGTATTTTCCTTCCTTCTGAGTCCACCCTAAACCCAACAGTGACTCACAACAACAAGAAGACAATTTAGCTATAACAAAACCCAATACAATTTAACAACAACAAAACCCTAGAATTTTCTGTCTAGTTTGATTCTTAATTTTGCTTTGCTTTACAAAAATGCTGGATAAAAAGTGAACTTTTCCTACTGTTTCTCCCAAGTTGCTCTCTATCTGCCACTTGATCGTGATCTCAGTTACTGCTTCAGAGCAGCAACCAACTGCAGCAGCTAATTATAACCAGCAGTCCCTGCTTCCCCCGCCTTCTTACCAGGTCATCTCAACGTTCATTTTTAAAGTGTTTTTTTCTAAACAGGAAAACATTTCTCCAACAAAAGTCTGTAAATATTTTTTCTCAGTAGTACTAGCAAACAGAATTTAACCTGGTACTGAGGTCACTCAGAAGAGATCAAATGTGACAATGCTGAGCTTTTAGCTGTCAAACATAACTTTCTGTCATTTCCATAGAGTTTTTAAACATAAAAGCATAGCAGAGTCTGTTTTTCTTGTCAAGGCACGTTCCTGATTTCCATCACTATTAATAGGTATTGTACAGTCTTATCAGGGACATTATTGGACCTCCCAAGTGTTCTACAGTGAGTTAACTCTCTCTCACGTTTTTATTGATTATCTGTGCCAGATAACAATATACACAAATCTGTGATTTGATCAAGAGATCCCGATGAAGCTCATAAATTTTCAAAATGAAACCTAAGTGTTTCATGAATACTTTCCAAACCTGGTGATAGAACTGCAGAGTAACATGGGCAGTGAGTGTGTTTATCACTGTGTAAAACAGTAGCTAGTCTCTTCTCTCTGCTTGCTCTGTCTCCTCATCATGTTTTATCACTTCTTCTCTGTTTTTTCTAATTTATTTTCCATTATGTTTTTTTTCCTCCTTTTCCTTTCATGATGAATTAATTTTCTGTATGAGCCTTCTTGCCAGTAACAATAGTTATTCTGAAGTGTTGTGTGTTGTTTATTAAAGTCAAGTAGCCAGTAGAGTAAAGCATTTATAAACTTCTCCTAAAGCATTTATAAACTTCTCCATCATCATTTATACAATACTTATCAGTATGTCATCCATTCTGTCTACCCATTATTGTCATCCTGTTGATTTAAAAAAAAATAAACCTGCCTTTTATTCTGATTTCTTAAGAAGTAAGGAATTACTGGAGTAATGCAAATGTAAATGTTCTGCTTCTTTGATTAAGAAACATAGGCTGATGGATGAGTTCTAAAGAACAACTCTTTGAGCTTCTTAACTGAATGTTGAGAGGGACATCTTTCTGCCTCAGCCTCCATTCAAAAATATTAGCATCTCTCTTACTAAATGACAACGTTTGGTGATTTCGTTGCTAAGTATTACCAACATGTAGGATGGACCGTCTTCAGTGTTACTTCCCATATGCAGTTCACCTTAGAACTCCCTTATTTTATTCTCATTAAAACCAATTAAGTACATATATGTAATGTTCACCTTTCCCCAATGGCATTACTAGGCTCCAACATTTGCTTACCAAATCTCAGGTTTAACATGAGAAATCAGGCTATTGATGTGATACAGAACATTATCTGACTTTATAATAAATCTGTCAGAATTACTTGGGTTTCAATTTAGAAAAGCATTTAGACTTTTCAATTCAAGTCTCTGTGGCTATTTGTCTTTATCAGCCTATAAATGATTTTTTTTTAAAGGGTCTCTCTTTCAAACCGTTGCACAGTACTACGTAACTACTCTGACTACGTGGTGTAAGGAAAAGGGAACAGGAACCTGGCAATGGTCAGTGACTTTGCCTCTCAACACCTTTTAAGATATTGCACATTTTCTTCAAATAGCGTTGTGAAATTGAACTGCTGATGGTAAATAACATTTTATAATGTCTTTATTTCTTGAAAATAAGTCTATTGCTAATTTTGAATGTGTCAGAACAAAACTCTGTTCTCTGAGCTTCATATAAAATGTCCGCTGACATTGAAGATACTCAGAACCCTAATTCACTGGGTGTATTAAGATGTCAAATTCCTCTTACATGACTGCCTCAAAAGAATAGACTGATTATGTGGGAAGTCATTGTAGAGTAGAAACAAGTTTTTGTGATACAATATGAACAGTTTTTATTTCTAACCAGTTAAGGAAACTAAAATCCTGGTATTTTCTTTTCATTCCCACTTAGAATAGTAACTTGCCATCCAGAGTTCACTGCTAATTAAAAATACCGGTGGTGTTAGGACTGGAGACAAGCTAAGCAATTTGTCTTAGTAACAACTCATCCAAACCAGAAGCAAGAAGAGGGTACAATTTTAAAATTAATTACCTAAGATTATGCATGACAATCTTACGATGAATAGATGGTACTGAATTCCGTGAAATAATTTAGTATGTAAGAGTCTATTAGCTAGTTAGAAACCATGACCCCATTGAACAGTTATGGACCACCATAGCATCTAATCTATATTAGTTGATTTGTATACCCTTTATGATCTGAACCAGGTCCCATAATGTCAAAAATCATAGCTATCACATTGAAGTATAACCCATTAAGAATGCAGGATTGGCAAAATCAGATGCGTTTTCTCAAGAGTGAGCTCTGTTAGCATATTTACAGTGAAACAGATTCTGCCCATTGCATTTAAAAAAATCAAGAATCCATCCCCAAGTGCTTTTAAATTGAAAAGGGGCATGGGCTAATCAGTTTAAACTACTTTTAGTTGGCTTTTCACTGCAGTATGCACAAAAAAATAATTAATCATTATTTATATTTTCTTTTTGAGAGCAGAATATCAGTAGATATCTTCTATCATTCTGTGCATATTTGTTTACCCACAAAATGTAGATCAGCAAATAATTTTAAACCGTATCATGTACCTGAATCCCACAGCGATTGTAGTTCCCTGTGATGGAAGAAGAAAACTATTGATTCTACATAAAAATGTGCTTGAAGAAGAAGAAATACGTCTCTGAACTTACTATAATTTTGTTCATTAAAAAAAACAGTCAGTGGTTCTTCAGGACGAAGTATAATGGGAATACATGACCTACTTACAGAAGTTTGTCACAGAGCTTTCTGTTAGCAAAACATGTCTTCAAAATATTACAGTTACGTATGACACTTACATTAGTAACTCATACTTTATTCCAGAACCTCAGCTTTTTGGAGATACAAACTGAAAGACAGCAACATAGTTTATTTTGGTGTTGTAATAGGTAATATGATTCCTTCTGATGAGGTGCAACTCTATTACATAAATATGCCAGGCTAAATGTCAACATTTAACAGTTCCACTGCCTTCTATTTTCACACAAAAATCTAGTAATAACTTATTTCCTTTTCCCAATGGTTTCTAATGCTTGTCCAGATTGGGAATTTAATTAGCAAAAGTTGTATCACAGAGGCTGTTGATTGTTTTTTTTTTAATTCCAATCCTACCATCCTGACGTAGGTTCCTAACTAGCGGCAGAAAGAAAAGTTGTATTGACTTCTACATAGAGTTAAATATAAATTTAAATATATATTTATATATATATAAATATATATTAAAATGTAGCTATATAAGTAG
>VZSC01014581.1:104501-130852 GCA_013398225.1 Steatornis caripensis
ACATTCAGGATTCAATTTCAATATACTGAGACTAGATTTGCACTTCTTTCTTTTTTTTTTTTTTTTTATATAAACTTCATATCCTTCTGATAACGTGTTGATTTACAATAGGGTTGCCAGTAAGACAGATCCGGAAAATACGGATGAAGGCAGGCGTATATGTAATTGCAGGGAGGGACATATATATAGCTAATATTCTTTGACATTTTAGGGCATACCCCCACACGGTAAAGACTGAACGAACGTGGCAAGTGTTCTTGCTTTTACCAATAGGTAACTTGAGATCCCTAATACAAACTAACCCTTTCCAATAATTCTGTAAGTGATCAAGAACGCAATATGCTGAAAAATCACCGAAGCCTGATCACTTATTCCCAAGTTCAATGAAGTATTTAGGCCCAAACTTCCCATTAATTTAAATGGAAAATCAATGGAAAGTTAGGAGTCTAAATGCTTTGTTGAATTAGGGCCTCCAGGCTCAACCGAGATTCCCATAGTGATCGCTGGGAAGTTCTGGATTGTGTTTAGCATTTATCACTTCCGTATCTGTCTGTTGGTTCCTACCTGGTTTATTTACAACTTTCTGGGTTTTGTTAGGGGCTAAAAGTGGTACTTTTAAAGCAGCTAAGATACAGTTACGCAGATACTAGGACTTTGAGTAGGACCTAAAATACTTTCTAAAATCTTTCTAGTGCCTATCTGCGTTTTGAAGTACATAGCTACAGCAAAAGCTAGCACTAGCGATTGAAATACTCCAATCCTGAATTCTACTTTCTCTCCTTTCCACTTCAAAACCACTAGTTTAGAATTTCTATCTTGAATGGAACCAAGAATTTGAAGAATTATTGCACCATTTTTCCCTACCACTGTGTCTGGTATCAATCAAAGACATTTGGAAATTGACCCGGTCTGTGAACCTTTCTAATGGAATATTTTAAAGATGTTGAGAAATCTGGAAAAAAATGCCAGATTTCAAATTTTTCATTAACTAGAAAATCTGATCAGTAGGGATAGATGAATAATTAATTCTAAATAATATCTCCTGGTTTGTTACTTTAATCCTACTAAGTAATTACTCAGTTTTATCTTACAGTATTCCCCAGCTCATACTAACTCGCTTCACTTAAATAATTCACTGCAGGACAAAGCTTGATTGCACTAAAGTCAATGGCAAAAATCCCATTTTCTCCAGTGACAACAGCATTTAACCCTGAGGAACTGACCTGAAGGTTAATTAAATGTTTGAGAAAACCTGAGGTGATTTATAGTTTCATGCTGAAAGCAAGAAAAATTCACAGTTTTTTTAGGTTTTGATGTAAAACAAGATAAAGTCTAGTGCTCTCAAGCTGAGTTTCACTTTCAGTTTGTATTTTCTTTTGAAAATCTGAAACTCAGAGAAACAAGTTGAGTGAAATGCACTCTGCAGATTGCATCCAGATTTTTTTTTTCTTTTTGGTAACTCCTTAAGAAGTTGGACCCGCAAAGTTTTGTACACGTTTGCTACTATGAGCTCCTTCACACATCCCTACTAATAATCAGTCTTTATATTGCAGGTTTGTTTTCATGGTACTTTTTTACTGGAACTACTGCTAGCAGTGCTGGGTGTATTTCTTCAATGTGCGTGTAAACAGTTATGAGAGAAGAAAAAAGAAAGACTTCTGTGTACACATTTCATGGAATGGACAGCATTACCTAAGGAATGTTTTATACTTGATTTGATTAATGAGTTTCGGGGGAGATTATTTCTCAGCTTGATCTATGTGCTTAAGCGTTGTAAAGTAATTTAGCATCTAATTGCGATGTTTTCCAGAATGTTAGATTGCTTGTATTATCCTTACGGAATACATAAAATTCAAATTCATCCTCTATGTAGCTTTTTGATACACAGTAGCATGATTCATTTTACGAGAAGGTAACCGGATTACACACGCGAGTAAGTTACTCATTTAAAGATATTACACTTTCTTCTGTATATGTTGTTAAAAATACCCAACACGTTAATACACAGATTTCTCAAGGCTTGCTGTACAGTTCTGCTATTTAATAAAAGCAGGGAAAGATTTTTCCACTGTATTTGCATATAGAATATTAAAGATTAGACTTTGCATATAAAAGTAACCATAATTTTTCCTTTTAATTTCCTCAGCTAGTATCCACTCAGAAGTTGACTATGTGTATCTATTTGAGAGTGGAGAAGGTACTGCTACATGCAGAGTCTATAGGTGGGAAGGAGAATTAAGTGACGTATTTATCAGCAGTAACACAAAAGAACACAAGCACTGAAATATTCAGAAGCTGTGTAAGCAAAGAAAAATGGAGTGGAAGCTGTGATGTTGAATTGAAAGTCTTGTGCATAGAGTCCAAGACTTTATAACTTCCCCGATTCCATAAGAAGCTTTTTCATAACAAAAAGAAGCAGAAAGCAGCTGAAGCAGTGCACCAAGTTGCGTGACTCAGCTGATCTAATAGTAAGATGATCTTTGAACTCAGAGAAAAATGCTGAGAATAGGAGAAAGGGTCTTCAAGAATTACTTGAACATCTCAGGTTTCTGAAGCTCTCTGTTGCTTGCTCATGCTCTAACATCACTGCTGTGTTCTTCATATTTGGTAAAAGGGTCTGGATATTTTTCCCCTTCTGTGTCTCTGACCAGGAGTTAGCAGTACGAAATCATGACCACAGACTCCAAAATGAATAAAAGGAAGACCTTAGCAATGGGCTAGATGTAGACACCTAAAACAAAAGAAAAGGTACTGAGTTCTTTTTGCACATTGCTTTATCGCTTGTTTGGGGTATCTGCATTTGGCTGGTGTTTTATATATTTCCTCTTTCCTCCTGCAGGACATTTTTCTTGTTCTCTGCTTTCGGTTTGCCTTGAGTTACTGATCTTTAATAGAAAAAAATATATACTTCAAGACAAATTTGCTGAAACCCAGCCATTTAGAGAGAGGTCTTCTGCTGCCAGTGTCCTTGAGGATGCAGAACGGAGACCCAGGTTATGAGAGTAAAACCTACTTTTTACAGAGACAATAGCCTTTTTGTCTGTATGTCTGCTATTTAAACTTGGAGTAGGCTAATTTAAGGTTGCAACATTTAAGAGAGTCTCTCCATGTCATGAGTTTCTCTTTCTGTCTTCTTGGAGCTGACAGGGGATGCTTTGGCCTGCTGTAGATTCCACTTCAGTTTTCAGAAATTCCGTCTGACCTTTAGTTTCCTGGATATTCTTAGGGTCTGTGGGTGTGCAGTATTATCTGAAGTCTTATTTTTCATGCCTATGTTGTGCTAATTGTCATGTATAAATTAGTTTTGTCAGAATAGCTTAAGAGGAAGTGTGGAAAGGAAGGAGTTGACCACTGGCAAAGAATGACCTTTTAAAAGGAAAGCACAGCTTGATAGTATCATGTATCAGAATTGCCTCCTTCATTTACAATCTGTTGAAAGTCAACGCTTTGTTGCCTTTTGAAAATGTTATGAGAGGATTGTTTTTCTCTAGTTTTATTCTCTACTGTAAGCATAGATAGTGCAGAGAATCTAGAACAGCGGTGAGGCTGTAAGACAGATTTTACTTTGCTGAAGACAGATTTTACTTTGCTGAAGACAAATCATTGGTATTTTTGCATACTATCTATTGTATTATATATTGTGGAAAAAGAGGACGCCTCAGTAAGATACAGCACAGTCATCAACACCAATCATCATCACCAGTAATGACCACAAAACCAGGAAAAAGGTAGAAGAGGAAGAATACTTTTACTTAGATTCCTGATAATTGAAGTTTCATTACTGAGTGGCTTAAAATTTACTCTCCCTGGAGAACTGTAATTATCTAAATGCTCTGTACTCCTTGTCCTCCTTTCTCCTGAATTTTTTCCCAGTTGTTACGTGGAACTAAAAACTTGACTCACAGATTGAAATCCATGAATTCCAAAGAACTGAGAATCCATCTATGCATTAGTAGATATTTATAAGCTAACAGTAAACATTTTTTATATATATGGGGATTGGGAAAAGAGAAGGTATGATATTGAAGGCTACATTTAACATACATAATGTTCTAGTAGATGTCCCTGGGCAACATACTTCACATTATTTTACACTCCTTTCCCCAGAAAACTGAAAAAACACGCTGAGCCATCTATAAAAAAACACCGATCTATAAAAAAACATTGATAAGGTTCCAGGTGTCCACTGCTGATGACTGCACTGAATTAGGGAGCAAACTTTTAAAGTTTTTTTTTTTGAGCTTAGGCAATGTTGCAAATTAGTGTGTTTCTTAGCTATGTTGAGAAAAATATGAGAAAACGAAAAGAGAGAGAAGTATTTTAAAGGAAGGTTCAGTAGCGTAAGCCCCAAGTATTTTAAAAGAGGATTCACTAAGTCTCTAGTCTGTGTTATAGCCACTGGTGATATTAGAAAGAAACCAAACCAGAATGGAATTTAGGGACTGTTTGAAAATCCTGCTATGGGAACCTTTCAACTTGCTCTGAGTCAATGGCAGGATTAAGTTGCAGCTGCTTGACAGAACAGTATGAAATACTCAGTTCTTAAGAGTTTGCAGAATAACATTCCAGCTTCTGTCCATTGCTCAGGAAGTTTATAATTCATATGATATTTTTTGTAAACATTTTTAGAACATGTATCGAATTTGAGTGTATCAAAGGTTTTGTTGGTACTCTTCTATTTTTTCTTTTCAGAAATATGACTGAGTTTTGCAATTATCACTTTTGATGAATAATGAAAATGTTCCCATGTTATTCATCATTGCACAACAAGAACCGCTGCAGTTTTCGCTGCTGTTGTATAGTCCTGGAGATGATCAGATCATAGCTGATCAGGCAGCCTAATCTTTGGGTTGGATATGATCTTACACACCGAAAGCACTAGATCCGGGAAAACCTGAATTTTGCTTTCTTATTCATCTTTAAAGCTGAGGGATGTGATCAAAACCTGCACAGATTTTGACCCTCACTACTGAACAGTAAGTTAAAAATCTGCCAATTTAGTTGGCAGATGGGGAACCCCTCTCCATTTGGGGGTGCTGCTATCAAGTGGGTTTTTAACTGGTGCAGCACATCTTTATTTACAACTGTTACGTACTCAGCACAACTTGTAAAGTGTGTTTTTTCTAAAACTTTCCATGTGATACAGCTCTATATATTATATTACACTTATAAAATCCCACCAAACCCTTATGAATTAGAAGATAATTAGTGGTTCAAAACACATAAGACATTAGGCCAGAAGTGTCAAAAATGTCATGAAAGGCCATAAATCATAGTATACTTGCATTGATCCCTTATATAGTTAGTTTTTAAATCATCTCTTTAACACCTTGTAAATGTACAAACAACTATGAACCCAAGGGAAACTTTAATATGTTTTTCATACATATTTTAATTTCATCTCAAAGTACTGGCTGCATAAAAATTAAGTCAGACTCACAAAAACTCATTGATTTCCTCTGGATAAAACCCATCTGTCCAAACTAATTTAGAACCTTTTTGAAGCTGTAAAGTTAGTCATGCAACACTGAGGTCATTATGGACATCCTGTACTGTAGGAACTCTAGTGTAATTTTAAGAAGGTAATTTTGTTATATTTACTGTATTTAAATACAGTGCTACTTTTAAGGAACAAAAGCCTTACTGTGTAACTGTATTGAAAGTAAACCAGAAGCTGTGAAAAGTGAGATCTGTTCTTTTCCTTGTGATTAATGCACCTTTCTGCCAAAATTGAAACTTCTTAACTGAGCTCATTTAATACAAAGTAAACGAATTCTGCTCTTTGGATTTGATCCGCTGGCTAAGCTCTATAGATAAGGGTCTAACAGTGAATAGCTTTCATTCTAAACAAAGGATGTTTTGATAGAAAGGTCAGAGCTAAGGTCTTTTATATTGTGATAACAGGAAAGGGAAATGACATATTAATGGCAATTCATGCCATGGTGGTCTGCTGAACATGGTGGATCCAAAAGAAAAAAAAAAAAGTCTGCAGTGCTATTTTTTTGAGGACATCAGTTTTTAATTGGTGTGATTTTGAATGACAATTTCTTTCATTGCAGTTGGCAAGACAGAGACTCCAAAATGTACAACACTACTACCGCAGGGAAGATTGAAAAAAAATTGTGTGTATTGATCTGAATTCTGCCCTCGAACATTTTGCTGCCAACCAGAATATTAAGCAGGCTTAGCCCCCGTGAGTCACACTTGTAACAAATGGTGATCTGTAGCTAATTTTTATAATGTGATAGACTTTAATTACATGCTGAATCACTTGAATAGGGTAAATAAGTTTAAATTAAGAGGTTCTCACTGTGGCTCAGGACACGTACAACATGTTGCGTGCATTATGTGCAGTGTTTGTGATTTTGGGAACGGAATTTGTCATAGCAGAACCTTCATAGCTTCTGTAATAGAAAGCACAGGGAGTTTTGAAACATTTCTGCACATTAAAAATAAAAGCTGTCATGCAGTTGCAGGACTAATTCTGCCTCAGAAATCTTTATTCTGAGATAAATAAAACGATATGATTAGGCTAGGCAGTCACGTTAGTGAAGATACTCAAAGCGGTTATTCCACTCCCCTTCCCAGCCTCCCGCCCCCTCCCCTTGGGGCAGGCTGCTTTATCTAGAGCCAGCTGATGTTATCTATAATGCTAGCAGCTTCTTACATATCCACATTGAGTCCAACAATTTCATGACATAGTATGATAGTGTAGATTCCCACGTTACCTAATGAAGTCTGACTTGAATAGCATTTATTTTATGCTTAGTAGAGTATCAACAGAGAAAACAGCAGGATCAAGTATTCGAGAAGCAGTGTAGGGTGACAGCAGAATAGTACATTTTTCCTGCTCGTGCCTCACATCTCCAAAGAGAAAACTTCCCCTTGCCTGTTTGCCCCCCTTCTCCCTTGAGATGCATTCCCTAGTAGTCAGTCACTTTGCATGTCAGGCAGCAAATGCTGAATTGGCGGTGTTAGCAGAAGATGCTATCCCTTCCTGCTATATCCAAGCACTGTAAACTGTGCTCTCCTTTTCTAAACTACCACAGCACAAATAGTGCCGTTATATTTGCTTGTAAAGGCCTGTCCAGCACTTTGATGACACCAGATAATTCTGAAGAGCATCACATAGGAAAGACACCAGAAACCAAACAACCCCTGCCACACTCATGTCTGCTGTTTAAATGACCTCCCACCCCCAGACAGAAGATTAGAACCAGTCTCATTACTTGCAAAGTGGGATATTGCATGCCACCTCTCTGGATAATCTTTGAGAGTACACAGGCCCACCTTAGAAATGCTCTATCGTGCCATCTGGGAGCAGCTCTGGGAAAGTGTTCTTTTAAAAAAAAATTTAAAATCAGCTGCACACAACTGATTTAAGCTCCGGCTGAGAGAAATGCAGGAACTCTAAAAATGTTGCTTACTCAGGAGAGCAGCTGTGTGCCTCTAAGCTGTGTAGTGTGACGATAGTGATGCACCTGAGGTGCACACCAGATTGATATAACCCAGCTATTAGGCAACAAGTAATAGGAATTCAAATATTTAAATCTTCCTTTCAGTACCTCATTATATCCCTTTGACTATTGTCCATTCCTCTGTCTTAGTGCGACCCAGCGGGATGGCTGTACTATTCCTGCGGGGAGTGAAAATGTAGGACCTAGAACCAACAGCTTTTCCCAAATCTTGATGGAATCCCCGCTCAAACTCTAGTTATGATGAACCTCCTCTCCCCATGTCCTGTCTTCCCACTTAATAATTCACAGAGATCTCAAATAGCAGGCACCTACTATCTGTTCACGCAACTTGCCAGCTGTCCCGCTCAGAAAAGAAAACAGCTGCTTAAAAATTACATTCCCTAATATCATTCTGCTGTATCTCCCACTATTTGCCCATAGTACCCGGTGTTCCCCTCAGTCTTTCTTATTATACCCTATAGTGTATATTCTTTCTTACGCAGCCAAACACTGTTATTTCACTGAAGTGTGATTGTAATGCAAACGTTTATCTTTTTACTCAAAGACACTAAATGATATCTGAAAAAATAAGGTATTAGCTAACATTTTCTTTTAGAGAAAGCTTTTAAATGAAGAACAATACAGATGCTAATGAAGTATATGTAAGTGAATAAATGTGATATAACTTTGAAAATTTTTTTCAGTTATAAAATAATAAACAGCTCTTTATTAGATAGTTAAATTTTGTCAGATTTTAATCTAGTCATGGAATGAAAGCAGTTTCCCATTTTGTAGTCTGTTGCCAAGTAGTAGTAATTTCTTTCAAAATCAATCTCTTCCTTTTAATAGGTAGCTATTTAAGTGCCATAGGAACAAGGCAGTAGTGTTTTCTAAAAAGTTTTAGGAGTCCTCCGGATTCTTTTCAGCTCTCATTACAGATATGTCACTTAGCTCCTGCATCTGACCAATCATGCTACAAAAAATAAACCTGATATGCAAAGTTTTTACCAGTGCCAGAGTTCATGAAAGAAAGAAAGCTGCATTTATTTATGTGCTAGTTCAAAAAATTAAGAGAACTGCATATTCAGGAAACATGATTTGAGATATGACTTGATTGTGAAATAACTTCTCGAATAACTGCGACAATTACAAATGATTGTCTGGCTGTTGGTGACATCAATGCCAAGATCGTCGTGAAAGTCAGTGTGTATGTACATGTAGCACTTCTTTCATGACTGTATTCTAGAACACAGAATAGGCAGCTTTTGAAACCACACTGCTCTTGACTGAGCTGCTAATTGCACAGGACTGATTTGGATCAATATACTTAAATGATGGACAATTTGTTCTTCCATGGTTCCCACTTCACTCTGTAAACTGGGAACAGAGCAAGCAGAGCTCAAGGGATATGTAAGTAATATTCTGCTACATAGAAGGGTGAATTTAATCCTTAGACCTGACCCCGTCACTTAGAGGTAGCATTGCAATCTTCACTCTTCAGATCACTTTGCAGGTACAAACTAAGTGGGGTTTTCCACTAGCGAAAGACTAGTCTTTTCCACTAGCAAAGATTCCGCTCTTAATCTTTTTCTTAACCTTTAAAAAAGAAAATCCAGTGGTAAAATTAATAATGGAGTAATGTGCTTGTAGCAAATGTGTCAAGAAATGCTAACATTTTTACTGAATGGTGAAAAAAAGATTAATTCTTTTACCCCATCTTATTTTTCATCCTATCATAGTTTTGATAGCACTCAAAAATTCCTCTTATGCTGTCCTCTTCAGTGTTTCTTTGTCTCTATCTTTGAGCGGATAGTTCATCATAAAAAAGGGAACACATTGGACCAACACAGTTGTTCTTTATATTCTCCAAAAACAGATTTCTTATGCAAGATCCTCTTTAAAAATGCATGCATCACACTCTATGGAACATTTTACATGACCTCTGCTTTCGTATCTCGTAGTCCTAATGTTTCCCAAGACATAACTGCGATGTAAGACAGCACTACTATCTCTGTTATACTGAGGGGAAATTAAAGCACAAAGTGGCTATATGAATTGGCAAAATCACAGAAGAGGCGTATGGGGGAGCAGGAAAATGAAGGCCAGCCTTGTAGCTTAAGCAGTGTGTCAGCCTTCTCTTTGGAAAGAATAAATGGTCCTGGAACTACTGAATGGCTATTGAAATCAATATGCAAGAGATAAAAAAAAAAAGTCTGTTAGTTTTTGCAATATTTTTTCCCCCTGAGCTAAGGTTTATATTTCAAATTTCAAAACTGATGTACTTTCAATTGAAAAAAATAGGCACATCATCTAGCAGAAAAACAAAAGATAGTAAATCTATACAATTCTGAAGAAATCAATGTAAATCACAGTCAGATACTTGATGGTAAAACATCGTATGTATGACATTTATATCCTTATGCAATTTATTCCATAAGAGTTGTCCTCCCTCCATCAGTTCTGACTTTATTGTTGAAGCCATTTTCTGTCAAAGCAAGATATGTTATTAAAAGTGGACTTCAGATTTTTGTGCAGTGCCTTGATGAGAAAATACGCCCTCTTGTTCCATGTTAGTCAATACTTCATGCATATCTTACATAACTTTATTTATTAGTATTCATCACATAATTAATTTTGGTATCTGATCGATGGGATTATAACAATTGAAAAGTACCCGGGGCACTTAGAAACAGTTTCAGTATCAAATATCTTCCCAGTTATAAATTACAAATGCGCACACTTGCTAATATTGCATGTTCTTCAGGATCTTAATTTAACAACCTTATTTTAGTACATCATAGTTCTGAAATGCCAAGACTGAAACCAAAACCAAGAGGCCAGAACATGGCATATTTCTGTATGACATTCAATGCTGATTATTAGCTATGTCGAGGAGGTCTAGAGCTCTTACAATACTGAAGTCATTAGCCTGAATGTTTATAACCTATTATTTAACTACAGCGTAGCATTAAAGAGTCAGCTAGCTACATTTGCTACTCAGGGAGAGACATTTATCACCAAACAGAAATTCTGTACACTGTGGTTTTCCTGACATTTTGCTCAGCTGTTCACTACGTATTGGAAACCATGATTACTAAATTGTTTGTTAAATTCAACATAAAGTTTAATGAATTACAGAAATATACTAAGAATTATATTTAACAGGGATCAGTCTATGCCCTCACATTAATATTCATGCTCAGAAGGAAAGAGAATTTAGCAGTAGACAGCTTCCTACTATGAAATGAAATGGCTAAAGACAAGACAAAAGAAAAAGCTCTCTGCTTTTTCCTACCCTGGTTTTACTTTTATGGCTAAAATCAGAAATACAGATAGATGCAATTTTAATGTCTTTGCAATTAAAATGTTTTGAAACTTTATGAGAATTTCATCTTCGTCTCTCTTCGGGCCATTTCTCATTCGATTCATTTCAGACTATGAGAGCCCTATAGTGACCATCTATTGACATTCAAAGACCTTTTTTTCATTCTCATGACATTCAGTCCATCCATTTTTATACTTCCGGCGATTTGTTTGCTAAAACCTCACAATTTTAAGGCTCTTCAAAAGAATTTGTGTCTTTCTGAATCAACTTGTTGTGGTCTCATACATCCTCAGTTTTTAATTTATGAGAAAATTTTACAAGATGTCATGAGTTAAAGCTGTAAATCGAGGATGAAATTCCCACCTGGGCAGAAGCTTTTGAGTGTTGCAAAATACCAGTAACTCTTGTAGCCACATTTGTTTGATGTCAGGAAAAAGGAAGAAGGATTACAAGTTGGAATAATTAGTATTGGAAACTAATCTTCACATTGAACTCTAATGGAAATGAATGGGGGCAGTTTTTGAGAGAGACTTTTAATCACCACTTTTATAAATAGTGAGCCTCTTATCACTGCCTCTTAAACCCTTCATTATTTTTTTCTTTTCAGACTTTTCTTTTTCTTTCAGACTTTGAACTGGTTCTTCTAGTCCTAACAATGGACAGTTTAAAGACACAAATAAACGGTAACGTTTTCAAAGAAATAACTGGAAGGGAAAAGACGATACCTGGTACAATACATGTTAACTCACCTTGAGAACATAGTTAGTATGTGCGATGGCCGTCACCCCAGTCCCGTTACCAGTGAACGAACTAGTAATCCCTGGAGTTAAAACTCATGACTTTCTAAAGAGCTTTAGCTAAATGCAATGACAAATCGGTATCTCTCTGAATTAGGCTTGTAAGGGATACATCAAAATTGCCTGAACCTTACAGCTCAGTAAAAAGTTCAGTTCCACAATAAGCCACTGTGACAGAGGATAAGAAGAATATGATAGACCCTCGCTAATTTAAGTTCCTTGAGAACATAACAAATGTGGATGAGTTAACATTTGTATTAATGCAGCCCCAGTGCCAGCTACTTAAGTAGTTATTATTCAGATACTCCGTCCAATTGTATTTTATCTTTAAAAAGGTAACGCATGTCTGATGCCAGAAACTTGGCATCATAACTGGTGATACTTTGATCTGTATAGAGTGTGAATTTAACATAAGAGGTTTAATGCCTTTAACACAAAAATGCAGAAGTCTCAGAGGTGATAGAAATGTATGTATATTTTGTGCTACCCAATTTTTAATCTACAAACATTTTGATTTACAGGAATATTTGTATCCTCCCGTGTGTTAGAGGAATGGTTACCTTTTCTCTTCAGTGGCATTTATCTCATTGTAATAAACCAGTACTTCCTCCCCTACTGATCAACATTGATATCATATCACTGGTAACAGAAGCTACTTCTGAAGTGTACAGAAGATCAGGGTAATCGAAAATCAATGATCTAAACTGAGGCTGGTTGTTCTATAATGTGGTTTATGTAATTTGATAATGCCAATCCTAATGGAGTTAAATATAATCCATCGAAATTTCAGGATGCAAGGGTCAATAGGGAGTGCAATGCCTCACTTCCCAGCAATTACCACTTATTACTGGGGCAGTGCTTTTGCTTTGCTGTTCTGCTTGCCTCTATAAATAATATTTGGAGACCCTGCAGCTGCAGTCAATAGAGTACAGTTTTATTGTCACAGCTTCATAGTCAGATCAATACCAACTCTTCTGAGACAGGAGAGGGAACGACCACACGCCAATCTAATGAAACCATGTGTTTTTATGATTCTGAAATTATACATTTTTTTATTCATCGCTCATGCTTAATGTCGCTGTTGCTTTTAATAGGGCCCCTTTGACTAAACTTTTATGTGCCCTTCGCATGACATTTATGCGTACAAAGAAAGGGAATTTGTGTTCTGAAAATGAGTTATAGTGAACCAAAATTGCAAACATTTCCTGACTTTTTTCCTGATGTCGGCTTCAGTTACAAGATTTCCCTGCATTGCTCTTGCAGAGTTTGAGAGCAAACTAGAAAATAACTTGAAATAACATTGTCTAAGTAGACCTTATGCTGCAGTTTAAGATCCATTAAAGGTCAAGGTAAGCTTCACTGTCTCAGGAGTGTGATTCTGGGCCTCAGAACAAAAACTGTTTAAAAAAATTGATAATTTTTAAGCATGTCCAAAAAGATACCTGCATCTTTGTGAAATTTTACATGGGACAGCTTGCTCTGCAAACACTGGACTCAGACCTTGGCTGTGCAACTCTAAAAGAACCTTAAATGATTTAAAGGAACAAGTTCCATCAAAAAAAGCTGGACTAAGTTCAGGAAGTGCATTTAAGATGCAAGTTAAATTCTCTTATGCAAACATCAGTAGTGATGTGAATAAGCGCCAGGAAGCGTGAGCTCGTGTGAGGAGTTCTGATTTAAATCAAGAAGGTATTGCTTGTGAACTCATTTGAGAGTATGTGAATCTTTTCTTCTTAAGTGGGATATAGACTTTGCTACTATGCTTTCTAAACAGATGTAATGAATAGTGATGGACAATATTTATATTCTGAGATTCGCACAAACAAGACAAGTTTTCTTTTTACCAGCCTCCTTTTTATCCTGCTTTTCATCACAATCATGTATAAGGTGCACAAAAAATGCATCGACAGCTCAAAATTAAGAAATCAAAGAGGTTCTGGAAGTATCAGAAGGAAATTACAGCCTTTCTAGGTTAATGACAAATACAATATACAAAAAGAGCAATACAGAAGGAAAGGTGTAGAAAGCATCTTTACATTGCAGCTGTTTTCACTAACGTTTGCTTTTAAATTACATGACCATTTTTCAGGACATATATTATACCATGGAAGCAATTTTCTTTACAATTCTTTTTCAACCATTACTTGGGTTTTTTACATCTCATGCCAGTGATGGTTCATCACAGGATTACAGAAATAAGGCGATCAGTCGTTTCCATGGGGTTCACATAGACGTGCTTTCAATGAATGCTTTGGGAACATAGAAAGCTCAATTTTTGCTGCTGGTAAAAATCCCACAAGATGTATAGACACTGAAAGTCTGTTCAATGATTTAAAGTCAGGTAAAAAAGGTGAGGAAGGATTTCAACATTTTTTTAAAACAGAGACCCTCTTTCCAACACCTTCAGGAGGGAGTTTTCCTTTGCAGTAGCATAAATATTTATAACACTCACCACCACCTGCACAATCATCCCCATAAACTGATATGCTCTCATAACTACGGGTAATGAAACGTGTTTTACACTACAAGCCTTTGGCAATATGTCTGTGTAGTGCAGACATTATCAAAACAACAGCACTAGCAAGCTTACTACTGTGGCACAGCTATTGGCTATTTTAAGGTGTTTTCTTTCCCAGACAGACATCTCGCATGCACATATGTATGTATACAAAACTACAGGAAGCAGTGTTGCCTAGAAGCTAGGGCAGAGTCTTGAGATTCAGGTTCCATTCCGATTTTTTTCCACTGATTTACTGGTAAATTTTGAGGAACCTCGTAACTGAAGTCGCTACTTGTAAAATAGAATACTGATACTTGATTGTTTTATGTGCTTTGAAATTAATCAATGAAAAATGGCATGTATTAAATAAACACTCTGTAAATAATGTATTTATATTTGTATGTGTCTAGGTTTTTTAATGACCAGTTTGGAGGTGACAATATATAGTTACCTTATTGTAGAATAACGGTGGCCATTCTCTTTGGGACACCTAGAATATCATAGTTACCAAAGCAAAGTTGCTTAATTACTCTAGCAACTATTTGGGCAGCTAACCATTTTTAAGGCATCTAGAATATTTTTGAATTTGAATAATGATTTCAAAACAGAAAAATGAAAATTAATAAATGTCTTAATTCCAAATCTTTGTAGAAAGTATAACTATTTAAAATCATGGCTAAGATCCAAAATTGTCTTTATAACGTGAGTGGTCTTTGTGGGTTTGTTGGTCATCATCCAGCTCTATATAGTTTCAACATTTTTATAATGGAATAAGTAGGGTAAAATTCCAGGTTTGCAATAAAATTTTGGCAGAACAGACATTCACCTTTATGTTCAACTGTAAAAATCTTCTCATTGTCCATAAAAAAATAAAAAGCAACTAGTTATGTACAATGAGAAAAGAATCTGGATGAAGTCCATGAAATAATAGAAGTCGATCCAAGGCTCACTGAAGACAATAGCAGTCTCTTCCACTGATTACAATGGATATTGGATAGGATCCTAAATGGGAAAATTAAGGCATTCATCCAGTGAAGCACTTAAACATGAGAGTAGTCTCACTTAAATCTCATTGAAAACCTCTTAGTTTTGATTTCAGCAGGATTACTTGCAGGGTGAGAAACAACTCAGTAAGAGCAGGGATAACAGAACAGGGCCTCTGGAGTCATATATCTAGCCCAGATCTTTGTGTCAAGGAATGCAGAGTCTGTATTCACATCTTTAAATAGTCATAGAAGCTACTTTAGCCTAGCTGAAGCACAGTTGATGAAGTGTTGCCAGGCTGAAGAATGGAGTAAGTCTCGTAGCATGCCATCGCCACCTTCACAGAAGGAGGTTGATCGCTGTGCTACATCATGCACAAGGCGTAGCTGTTCCTAGCCTTCCACTACCACGTTAGTTCTGCTGCTAAGTTCTCTGGATTGCTCAGACATATATTTGTTTCATAATGAAGAGCAACTAAGAAATTTGAAGGGACTTTTCCAATGAGTGTACCTTTTGACCATCTATGTACCTTATTTCTTCTCTGAGAATATGATGAGGAAGTTTTGTATGATAGATCAAATTGTATTTTAGCAAGATTGCACGTGACAGCAGTAGGGAGGCTATTTAGATATGCATTAGTAAAAGTGAACAAGAAAGTACAGCTTATTCTTACGTAAAAATAACCCATACTGTAAAAAGTGAGCCAAGATTAGGTTATCGCTGTAAGTATAAAATCTTCCACTTTTCAAAGAACACACCAGTGTAAGTTCACTCCTTGGTTATCAACAGAAGTACACACAATGCATGTAGGCATTGAATTGTGTGGTATTTTCTTTTTAAACTGCCATATATAGGCACTGATTATTCAGTGAAAGCAGGACAGCTCGAAAAACTCTGCTCTGCCAACCCTTGTATCCCTGACATGCAAAACTTAAAAGGTGGAAGAAACATAAAATGAAGAGACTATACCTTAATTGTTGAGAAAAGTAGAATCCAAGAGCAAGAGAGAGAGATTTTTAGTGGTTTTTTTTTTAACAAATCACAGGATAAATGAGATTACTGTTGCATGTGGAAGTGTTCTGTTGTAGTGATGTTTTTTCCTAATAAAAACGTTTTTAGGTGGAGAAACGCTTATACATTTTACAATGAAATGTTAATGAAAATGGCTATATCTGGAGAAATGAATGGGATCTTATATTGTCAGTGAACATATTGAAAGGGACCAAAGACCATAAGTTAACTCCTTATGGTTCTCATTTGAAATGTGTCAAAGCATCACTAGAACTAGATAATTCATTACAATCCAGTGCAGTTAAGCACCTCATAAAGTTAATATTCAACACTTGTATTTACAGCACTTTCACTTAAGTAGGTTTTTAGGCATGTTGTTTAAACCAAACTAGTGTTGACACAATTATTTCATTTTGCCTTCTGTCAGTATGAGATAATCATATTTTTCTTTATTGAATGCTTTCCCAAAGTCAGACCAATTACTCGCATTACAGCACAATAGAGCACCAACTGAAACACACCATTCCCACTGCAGAGGACATGGCATGTATGAAAGGACCAGAACTTTCAGTCCTTTTTCTGTTTCCCAAGAAATAATGTCCCCCTTCCGCTTTACAAAAAGGCACAGTACAGGACTGGGGCAGAATTCCTTTTTTTTCTTGAAAGTTATACAACTTCTGTTTTGCCATACAAGGGATCCTGAGATTTTCCGTGCTTTTCATAGCAAACACCAGAAAATAGGCTATGGTTTTCATCTTCCTTACCCATGCAATACATAGAAGAGGAGAAAATAGTCACATCAGTAGATGTATAAACTATTTGCTATTGTCTTACCTTTCTCCCCCAAAATAAAAGTATTTCTAAGACAATGAAGTGATATCCAGGTTGCCTAGATTCACCTCTTAGTTGTTCCGCAGTCTACTGCAATCCACTTCTTAATTTTCCCTGTAAAATTGTTTTTAAAAAATCCACAAAAAACCTTGTAAGAACAGGGAATAGTTCTGATCTCTATACTGTCTTTTTATGATGTAAACACTCTAGAAAAAGAGTATCTTGAAATTTATAAAATGCTAGCACATGATCTTAGTTTGGATGCAAATAATAAACAACAGTGTTAGTATTGCAGTAAACATGGTGTAAAAATGTGTGTGGGAAAGTTTGTACTAAGAAGAAAATTTTTTTAATACTTTTTTTTAAACTACACCGTTGTTTCCAACTTTAGCAATTGGCCTAAGAAAAGATATTGCTACTCCTTAAAAACCCTATTGTGAACAATGAATAGTCATAATGATGGTGCAGTATCTTTGAAATGCTTCTGTCTACTATTGTGTGAAATTATGATGTCAGAAAAGAAATAGAATGAAAATATTATCTATAGTTCATTGCAATTATTGCTCAAAACCACAGACAATTACATATGATTTGAGGGTGTGCAGTTATACTAGTTCTGGAATTAATTCACGCATTGGTTGTTTTATGTATACTTTCTGATTCTGTTCAGTGTCACAAAATATATTGAAAACTCTTAACACCTTTTAAAACTCGATTCACTTCTGATGCAATAACAGAGATTGGTCCAATAAAGTAGAACGAAAATCCATTTGTGAACCTTTTCGCTGAAGTATATTAAAAAAAATCTCCTGTTACTTGAGCTTACCTTATAAAATGTTTACATGCCATTAAATAGTACTAACATCTCCTGTGTAAATTAAATGGGCTGTGATGTTCCCTGTGTCCTAAAGAGCAGTAGTACTTGAGGCTATAAAAATACCTTCATGTAATAAATCAAATACTCTGCTCCTAAAACTGGAATTATAAAAATAAAGGGACACAATCCCTGCCTAATTAGCTTGTCTGTACATGCATTGCTCTGCAAGCACTATAAACAAAAGTATGTTTAAACTGCAGTAGTTCCTACAACTCGTCGTATTTTAAGGGCTAGTGCCTGGTGCAGGAGGGAGAATTTACTTTTCAGAATAATTTAGAGAAAAAAACTTCAAGTGTGTTTGCTAGTTTGTTAAAGATCTTTCCATCTGTATAAAAGGTAGTGGGTAGCACTGTTTGATAGTATAGAAGTCTGACACAACAGTCTGAATTCAGAGGGGAGGCAGGGAGTGAAGTAAGTTGATCCTTTTCATGCTCACTTAAAATATTTGCTTTCATCCATTTATTGATGTGTAAGTGGAAGGCAGCCTAACCTGGCATGAATGCAGGTACAAATGTTAAGCTGAACTAGAAACCTTTTTCCCCTCAGTTTACATGTTTTTGCATGCCCTGTTAGTTTCTTTTTTAGTCACATTTCTCTCCACCGAACCTTTTGCAAATCGTGTTTGCCAGCATGGAAGTTTGGCAAACAAATATTTCTGTTTCCATTTAGTTTCGTGTTTGGAAACATTTTTGGCTTCAGTTGTGTAGACAACTAGTAAATTTAGATAAGCCTATTGTACAAAGAATAAAATGTATGTTTTAGTGGCTGAGGGGAGGGCTCACCTGAGCCGTTTTATCTTCTAGAGCCACTTTTCTGCCTAGTACAAAACTGAGTATTACCAAAATTTACCTAAGAGCTGAAAGAATTACTCCAGTGAGGAAAAGTTTTGTATAGTCCATATTTTTACATTAAAATATAGTTTGAAATGAATTGAATCAATAGACAGTAGTTAGCATAAATAAATGGTACGCATTCTTGCTTAGCTCTCACCTAGGCTGATCCTTAAATAAGTATTTGTTGACTATGTCCCCACAAGCTGTATCATCTGAGGTTAAAACTGCTCCCGTTTGCGCTAAAGGACGGTATAAAATGTTGTGGTGGCTGCAGGCTGAATTGCTCTCCCATTTCCTTGAAGATGAGCGCAGGAGAGAAGTGCTCCAGCTATGAAGCTAGTTTGTATTAGAATCCAAGAAAAATAAACTTGAGCAACTAACTATTTAAAGATACAAAAAGATTAAATAGGTTGAAAATTAATCTCCTCTCTGCCCACCAGGGCTTTGCAGAATCACTCCTTTTCTTGGTCCTTTCCCATCCAGCAACATTAATGCCCTCAGGGGTTGTAACAGTCTGCAGAGTCCCCTTCTGATTCCTAGAAACCTCATCCTCTTCCTGCAGTCTCCTGCTCTTGTCTAGGAGGCTGATCCCTCTCTCGGCCTTGCACCGCTGCTGCGGCATCGCCCCTGCCAGCTGGCACTGCGGAGGCACCTGCAGCCTGGCACGCTGCCGGTGCTGGGCAGGACTCTGACCCCAACCCTCCCTCTCCTTTTCATGGACTTCTCTTCCCTCACAGGGCTTAAGTGTTCGGGGTTTTTTTGTTTCCACAGGACATACAGTAAATTACAGACAGAGCCAGACCAAACATTGTTGCCACCTAATCACACTTGGTGAAGATGATGGTCATTTGAGTGATGTTTTTGCAGTCTGTTTTCCTGACAATGTTAGCAAGGCCGTTTTGTGGTCAAAAATCATTGCGGTGCCTCTTGGCCACTTTGTTTTCGTGAAGAGCTTTAAAACCATTGGTGAGAGGAGACTCACCTGATCTACCAGGTGCAGAGGAGAGAGGCAGCCCCACCTGCCGTTAAACTCCGGCAGGCCTCTTGGTGCCCCTCACTAGCTGCAGCTCTGCTGTTCTCTGCTATGGTGGGCTGAGCTCGTTGTCCTCCCAGTGCGGTTTCTGGTATGAGCAGCTTAGAGGCCACTGGTGTGGGGGTGGTGTGAGATGGGGGCTCTCTAGTGGCTTTGCCCCTCCTTAGCACAAAAGCTGAAGGGAACGCTGTGGTGATGAGGTGGTCCCCTGTGTCTCCTGGCTGCCCATGGTGTGCAGGGTGGCTGCTACCTACCAAGGCCGGGCTTGGTGCTTCCTGACAGGGAGCCTGAGGGAAAAGGCAGGAGGGTGCTGCTAGAGGCTGTGGGAGGAACCTTCCAGAGCGCTGCTGGTACAGGGCAGAGATGTGCGTGCCAGTGGTTACTCCTTCGTGCAGTAGTGAGAGACACCTCATGTGGCTGTTTGATGTGCTTGGCATTTTCTTCCCGCTGTGTTTTGTGCCTCTCGGGCAGCCTGCCCGTGGCAGGGTGTGTGGGCAGCGCCCTGGGGAGTCCTCCATGGTGAGGCTTGAGGGGCTGTCCCGGGGTCCTCCCTGGCACTGCTGTCTGGGCCCAACCCTGCTGTGTGGGGAGCTACACGCAGGCCCTGTCCTGTTCCATGTGCCGTGCTCAGGGTTTTCTGTGTGCGCATTCGGTATTGGAGTTCGACAGGGGCAGCAACATACGTTGAAGTTTGACAAGCGCCAAGTGAAAATAGCTGGCTTGTTTTTGTGTGAAATGTGTTGTTTTGCATTTTGTTTGGCACATGAGCTTTGTGTGAGGTGTGCGCTGCTGTTTACGTCCATGCCAAAAGCTGTCTGTTTTTAAAAGAAAAGAAAAAAAAAAAGGGAGGCGAATGTGTGAATGACCTTTTGGGGTTTGTGCTAACATGTTTTCACGTGTGAGTTACCAGTGGTTTTCTACTGCTGGTCCACTTTGAAGTTCAAGTTCATTCTGTGAAGCTCCCTTCCCAGAATAGGGCACAAGAACAGATATATATGCTTCGCAGATTGAATTTGCTGTTTCTATAAAAGGTACTGTTAATAATATATATTAAAGGTACTGTTAATAATATACATGAATAAATGAATTTATAACTATAAATTAATACTAGGGTAGAATGGAATGTTTGAGGCCTTAATATCTTTTACATGTAAAAAAACCCTAATTTTACCAGCAGCAAGTACTAATTTACTTGTAAGTAAGCTGCGTTTATCTCTGCATATTGCTGTTATTTTTCGAGTAGCCTGCGAAATGTGTGTCCTTACTGCCCTAGCCAAAGCTGCCTGTGAGACTGCAAGCAGCAGGAGGGGCCGCGGGGGTGTTGAGGCAGAAGCCTAGCATGGGCAGGCAGGGAGAGGGGGGAAAGGCCAGGCCTTTTGGCAGCAGATCAAGTCTGACTGGATTAATTGTATTGTGAAACTTTAACAAGTAATTTAATTGTACCTTTGTAAAGGAACAGGAAAACTGGTGTAGTTATGTTGTGAGCAGTTCTCCCGGTGTGGCAGAACTTTGAATTCATTGATATTTTAAATTAAATCAGAGAGGAATAATGCACTCTTCAAAGATAATTAAGTTCCTTTTAGCTTGGAAATCATTATCTGAGGAAAGAGATGGGATCTTAAGTACTGAGGTAGCTTCAGAACTGCTTTCTTTTTGTCCTGCTTGGCCTCATGCATGTACATATGATAATAAATACAGTCAGTGAAAGGCATTATTATATTTCACAAGTGAAATCTGTGTCTTGGATGACTTGCATCACAGAAAACAGAGGAATTAGCATGTAAAAAAGCATGGGAGAAATTCAAGAGGCCTTTGAGCATGGAAGAGGTGGAGATGAGGCAGAGTCATGGTTCTCTACATTATGAGTCGCAGATGGGTATCTGAGAGCAAAGTCAGGCTCGGTGGCAGCGCACCTCAGCTGCTGTACATTGATAATGTTTTTGCTGTATGCCTTGGTGCTTGATAGTTTTGATGAGTTGTTCCATTATGCTTCAAATGTCATTCTTGATTAATTTAGGTGGCCTGGTGTTGAGTTGTAGTTGAGCTACACATACTCCATTGAAGCAAAGCTGAGTAGTTGGGTTGAATCATGGATGAAATGTTGCCAGCCAGTTCATTTCTAGTTCGCTGTAGGAAAACTGAGATGTCATCAAATTTGTATTTTTGTTGGGTAGCCACATATTATTTTCAGGCAGATTTAATTTTAATGTTCCTGAAGAACTTGAAAGTTATAGAAAGCTATAGAAAGTTATAGTATTGTATCACTGGGTGGATTGCAAGAATGTGTATTGATGCATGGATCACAATTATTTTAATTCCATAACATTATCAGCAACAGACACATGACTATAATAATGCAATTCTCTTTAACACAGTCTGTAAAAACACATTGATTTTACAGCTCCCCAAACTGATTACATTAATATCTGTGCATAATTAGTTTACACATTACTAAATTACTGACAGATTAAAAGCAAAATAGTGCAGTTCATACATGGCCGCATAACTGCCAGAAAGGAAATTAATATGGATTCAAATGGTCCTTGGAGACCTGCGCTGAAATACCAGAAATCTATAAAGACTGCTTGCGTTAAGAAATTTCTATCACCAACATGTTTGTGGTTGATGCTTTACTAAGTCTGTTAATATGGGTAAAATTTAGTACAGGAAATGATGTTTGAATGATGCTTTTACTGTTACCAGCTCAAGAATGTGTTTATTAAAAGTAAATTCCTGACTTAAATGGCAATTACATTGGATGTGAATATGAATTTTTAAGCACTCTTTTAAGTGTTCCCAAAGAAGTGGGATAAAGTAGCTACTACTTAAGATGCATTTGAAAATTATATTGTTTCCAGATACCGTAAAAATTAAGAACTTACTCTTGGTGCTTCTCTCTCAGGCCAAACACACGTTAGAGATAACCCTATATCAAAACTTGATCTGTTTATACAACCTCAAATGCTTCCAGACAATTTTCTGTCTTTAGAAGAATTTTGACATAAACTGGATAAACCAACTTCACATACAATTTGTCAACTGTCTACAGGCTTTTACTTGCTGGATACATCTTGATGAAGACTGGGCTGCTTGGATGCCAGTCCAAGCTATCGTTATGGAAAGAATTGTAAAAGGAATTGGTTGTGGATCTTACAGGTTGGTTGTAGCAGAAAGTTGTGCCAAGATGCTTTTTTTTTTTTTCCTTTCTTCCCTTTTTTCCGTTTCTCCTCAACCTCGTTAGACCTATGTGAACTATGACATCGAAAGAAAAATTAGAAGTGAGAAGCTGATGAAGCCAATACTTGTTGTGGTAGGCTTTGGTGAAGGCTGGAGGATGTGACTTTGGCAAATGGGTAGTGTTGGTTAATTGAATGCTATGGCAAATGTAAAGAACTGTAGCCAGGTTTAGTATCCATAACTGAATACAAAACAGAAATGCTGGATGAATTTAGTCTCACTTGTGTCTCGTGAGGCAAAACGCCCTCCAAGGTTGGCCGGCGTGATGTGCATAGGGATCTGCTTTCTTGAAATGCTCGGTGTTTATGGCTACCATCGCCTTTAGCAGAAGCTGTAGATGTTGGTGGCTGACAGCTCTAAAAGTCGTATTACAAAGGCAGAGTGAGTCTTTTATTTTGGGAAAAGATTGCTGCTGCTTCCATACCTTGCTCCTTCTTTGGTGTAGCTTCTAGTTAACTCTTTCGTACTAAGCCTCAAAAGCAATTGGATTTGTGTATGTGTAAAAGATTTGAGAAGACTCATAGTACTAAATATGTCTCGCTTGTAGCATTCCTGTAGTTCCTCAGGTGGGTTCATTTTTTCTTTTAGAGGGCTTACTAGTTCTTTAAGAAACATGCTTTCTTTAAAATGAAACTTGTTATACTTCAGTAGATGGGACAAACTTGTTGAGCTTGCTTTTTGAATGTCGTATTTAGCATGTAATATTTTTTGCTATGAGCTTAGCATAAAAATAAAGCTGTGAAGAAGAGTTGTTGTTCTGTATTTCACCTGTTTGTTTTTATTGTGCTTCATATGAAACATCACCTTCTTTACCATGTTCCTACTTAAAGAGTCACAACACAGGCTACCTTTAGCCCTTCTCTCTTTTCACCCACAACAGACCAATAAACCAATTTTCTCACCAGCAACAGAGAAAGTTGAAATGACAGCCACTTAGAGATATCAAAAGATTTCATTGTGGATGTGTTACTTTCTTTAACTTGAATGGTAACAAATGCGTGGATTTGCTAAATAGGGATGATGATTAGATTCTTGATTTCACGTAGAGTTGCCAGGTCGTTGCACTCTGGGAGGATATAGGTTTCATGTTTAAGATAATAACAGTTTTAACATCATGATCCATTTCGCTGAAGTAGTCAGTCTGACTCGTTAGAACTGCATTATGACTGCAGAATAAGTACTCCAAATTCACCAGTCTTTGCTGGAATTAATCACATGTACACGCCAATTTACTTTCTGGATTTGGAATTAAGATGGATCTGTGTGAAACACGACGATTTTGTTTGTAAGTATTTTTTTGTAAATGTTTCCATCAGTTATAACTCATGCAGTGAGATGCCATATGGGAGGTCTGCCAGATTTCATGTAGACCATATGAAATGCATTTGGCAGACCTGTTGTACATTACTGCTGGATTGTTGAACGTCTAGCTGAACTATCATGAAGCGCTTTGCTTCTTGCCAGCCAATGGAAGCTACTGTTGCAGTTACTGTCACATTGGGCTTGTGGAGAAAGCAGTAGCTAAAATTTCTAGGAGGAAGTGAGGACTGTGCATGGATCCAAGAGACCCAAAGATCTGGAGCTAGGTTTTTAGTATTAGAGAGATATTAGGAGGCAGAATGAAGATGAACTGTAGTTATTCACGTATGTTTCACCAGGGCTGTTGGCACCAAATTAGCAGTGTATTCGCATGGTGTTTGAAGTGGAAAGGGACGAACAATGTTATAACTGTTCTAACTTCCTTGTTTGAGGCGGAATTTTGGAACACCTGTAGTGCTTAATATAGCCTAGATATAGTTTGAATGATATTGTCAAGTGAATAAATATCTTTGTTCATACAGATGCAGTTAATGCATAAGATATTTCATGTGACCATCTATATTCCTTAAAACTACTTTGTGGGTTTTGGATGCTTTGTTTTGAGCATGGGTATACCTTGGTAGCGTTATTAAGAATTGAGTAATTCCTATGTTGTGATCATGTCCAGTAAATCACTCTAAATGTTATGTTTCGTATGTTTTTCAGAGTTCTTTTGATTTTTTTTTTTTAATGATGCAGGGCTCCTGGAATTATTTTTTTGGCAAAGAAAAAAGCTTTGTTTACATGTATTACATGTTTTAGTAGTAGATGCAGAGAAATAGGAGACAAGATCAGATTAGCAGAGTTTTGCTTATTACATTATCCATCTAAAGCGCTGTAGGTCTGGAAGTTATACATTTTATACTAATAACATGGTTCTAAGAAGAAGCTGTGTAAAAAAAAAAAAAAAATCAACAGAACAACCCTCCCCCACAAAAAAACAGTTTTCCACTTCTCATTTATTATGAGCTTTATGCTGCTAAAGCAGAGTTAAGATTGCTTAGGAGCTGGTCGCAAAGACTGTTTCTGTTCAATGAGGTATGTGAGTGTTGGAAGAATTGTGAAACATTAAACTGCAGTTTCCATAGATGTTAATTTGACATTTTTACAGGAGTATTCTCTTCACTTGTCTGTATCAAACAGGGCTGTAACTAGGTAATTGTTTTGTTTTAGAGTTTCATTTGCTTCAGTACATTCTGGTTTCATATTTTCTCTTGCTGTTTTCCATGTAAAGCTCCCTGCATTCAGATTGCTTGAGCGTCATTGTTTTACCAGTTCTACTGGTTTCTTCACAAGTCTTACAACTTTGTGGGTTTTCGTGCTTGTATTATCTCCAGGAAACCTAAGATCGTGAAAGTTGAGTTTCTTACAATAAGAGGGCAAATTAACTTGGCAAATCAGTATTTCCTGCTAAGGTTGCAGAACTTTCCCAGAGGAAAGGTGATTAACGTTCTCCCAGATGGCTCAGACTTCCAGTTTTCTAGGTTGCATGACCTTGAGAAGTGCCATGGTTAGCAATTGGATCAGTAGTGGAACAATTTTTCCCATAAGAGTTAATGTATTAGATGGGAGCTATATGCATAGACTTAAGAAGTATGCGCAGCTGAAATACATACATATATACTTGTAGCATGGAGGATGAAGTTGCAGCAGTAGACCATCAGGAGTGTCAAGTGGAGGGGAGAGTGACATTTTAGTGGCTGAATTATTGGTGCCTAGAGGTGCTGAATGCCTTCTAAAATAAAAATCAATAGGTGATTGTTCAATATGCTGTACAATAGTAATGCAGAACTCTGAAATTAGGGTGGAGATAATGTTGGAATTTTCATGAGAGCTGCCTCTATGAAATGTGTGAAATCTTGATTCTTGTTAAATTGTCGCTGAATTCAGCGTAGTCAATTTGATATATTGATTGCTCACTTTGAAAATTTCCCAGCAAAATTGTTTTCTTAATTACTTCTAGTCTTTTATTTTTTATTTTGTTTTTCTTTTTTTTTTTAGGCAAAGCAATTCTGCTCCTTAGAGAATAACTCTCACTGGCAATTTTGGATGTAACTGTAGCTGCAGATCCACTTCAGTGGAAGCAATCTTGTTGCCTTTTAATAGC
>VZSC01014581.1:140749-177820 GCA_013398225.1 Steatornis caripensis
ATTTAAAGGCGATTGCAAGTAAAGTCTGTTATCTCCGCAACGTTATGCTGTTAGTGAACTCAGCAGAAATTGTGCAACTCTGTACAGTTATCTGTGACCCTAGAGATTTCGTCTGGGTTGCTGGGTTCTTGGCACATTGATAGCCAATATATTTGCAAAATGGTAGGTATGTAGAAGTGCCTACTTGCAACTGTAAGCTGATGTGTTTTGCATAGTTTAAAACATCTGTAAGAATACTAGGAATTAGCAAGAATGTGGGTATTTTGATAAAAACTAAAATCAACTGTTCGCAAGTAAGGCTTGAAGTAGCTAGCTGGACGCCTCTCAGTATTGGTGACTCAGTATTTTGTAGTTTTCTGATATACTAAACGTACTCCTCTACAGTGTTAGGAAGGAATTAAAAAGTTCCGCTATGTGTCGATATGGTAAAGATGCTGACACAAGCATTCAACTTTAGACTGTGCCAAGTAGGTAATACAGTTCAGCTGGAAATACCACTTTGGATCAATTTTTCATCCTTTTTTTTTGTTGTTGTTGGTTTTCTGTTTGTTTGTTGGGATTTTTTTTGTTGTTGTTACTGTTTAACAACTACTGTTGTTTTAAAACTGGTGCAAGAAACTTTCATGTCACATCACACTGAGGAGATTGCGTATCATACAGTGGCAAATATAATTATGCTTGGTACATATCAACTACTGAGTCGCTAAAGTTTAGCAGCAGTTTTCTGTTATAATTTGAAATAGAAGTATATTGTGGGATAAACAATACCAAACAAAACTTTATAAAAATACTTATAGTGTAGAAGAATATTCTGAACTAAAGGCATTTTGGATTTTTGCGGTTTGACTGTTCTGACGCATAGTACTGCTGCCAGAGAAATCTGATGAGCCTGCTCAAGGCTTTGTCCTGTCTATTACTTGACCGCCTTGATCTTTTCCTATCTGTACCAGTGCTAACCAGGATTATTGTATGTCTCCATATCTTCAGCTTGGTACAATCTTACACTGGCTGCAGGAGAAGCAGGCGCACTGGTTCGATTCCTAGTTTACTGAATGGGTAAAGGGACAGCTCTGAAATTTTTTTTTTTTAATCTCAAATGTTACACTGGCTTAAATATGAAGTACTAACCTACTAATTGGAGTTGTTTGCAGATGTAACAGAAGCGTTTGTCTGTGAGTTGTTGGGGGGGAAGAGGGAGAGGGATTCTTTTGACTCTTAATTTTTGCCCCGAAGACATGAGCTAGCTCTTGCTGAAATTGGTAAGAGTATACTTACTTTACCAGCCATTGAACTGAGTTCTAACCACGCTCTTAGCTTGGACAGCTCAGCAATAGGTTTTTCAAAGTAGCTGGTCTAATTCTTCTGAGATGGGAGTTCTGCTAACGTGGCTTACCTGTTTCTTGCTTATGTTGCCCAATGTGCTCTGCATGTTCCACAAGCAGGCCAGCTGTTTATCATCAAGCTGTCACTGTGGCCAGGACCCCACAGTGGGTACTAAATGTGTGATATTTTTGGTATGCACATGTACCAGCTAAGGCCTCTACGCACCTCATGAAACAGGCATCAAGTAAACAAATTAATTTACAGGGAGCAGTCAGAGGTGTGAGCAGAATCTGGGTTTCCCATCTATAGAATTGTGCTACCACAGTTTGAGTAGTGTCACCAAGGAGGGACTGTCAGACCCAGTCCTATCATTTGTGCTCTTAAAGCATGAGTGTCGTGCTTGTGCCAGCAGCTCTGCTAATGCTGCAGAGTTTGTCCTTAAGTTTTACATCAGGTCTATGGCTACTGCTCATATGTAAACTGCATAGAAAAAAAAAGTTAATAATTCAGAGGTCTGAAAGCCCCATTTTGGGGGGAAAAATTGGGCGGTTTTTGTGTTGATCTGGCAAACAATTCCAGGTAAACTGAGGTTGGTTATATTTTCCTTTTAAATAGCAATAAAAGAATAAAGACGTACATTTAAACAGCTTCCTGACTCGCTCACCAGTCATTTCTCAGAAAATATTCCTGAGACTGTTTTTAGCTTTCATAATCTTGAAAGGATAGCATTCCAAATATCACTTCTTTTTAATATGCTAGCATATATGAAGGCTGGACAAAACCAAAATATATTCTTCATCAGTTATGTTTATAGAGTTTTTAATACCTTTATTTTTATAACCAAATATAAAAAAAAAGTTTCTGAATTTAGCGTTTATTAAGTAAGGATTAAGCTAGGATAGAAACTGTTGTAACGTTCTTGCTTAAGAAAAAAAAAATCTTTCTACATGCGACAACCTCCTAAATTTCCTTCCAAAAAAAAAGGTATCTAGATCGAAGTTAAAAAAAAAAAAAGTGCGTGAAACAGTTTAAAATGAGCGCTTCCCTGGACTGGGATGAAGGAATTTCAGCTTTCTTTTTTACTTTTGAATAAGGCCCTCCTGCTCAGATTTCATCTCTGTATGATTTTCAGATGTCTTTACGTACACATCTGATTCTCTGTGTGTGTCTGTCTCATTCTCTTTCAGGTTGTACGGTGAGTCTACACAGAATTCTGCAAATCCTGTGGAACTAAGGTGAGTGGGATGTCATCTTTTCAGATTTCAGATAACACGAAAACTTGGACGTGTTGTCTCCAAAGCCCGTTGTTCAAACCAGCAGATGGTGCTATGCAGCATCTTATCACTCCGCATATCAACTACAGTAATTTTCGAACCAGAAAACTCTTAAAGTTTCTAGTGCAATTCCTGAGCTGAAACAAATGTTTGTGGAATTAAATAGTGATTTCCTTTAAGTCTGGGGAACTATTTTACTGGGTATGTTTTCAGTCTTTAGATGTTAACATATGCCATATATTGTTTTGGTTTTTTCCTGATGGAATCAGGGGTACCCAAGCACACTTAAACCAACTGTAACTGTTCATGTCACTTAGTAAAGGTTTGAATTTTCTGACAGAATAACTAATAAAACTTTCATATTAAGAGCTAAAATGGTTTAGAAGAGAGAAATTCTGGGAACTGTAAGTAAAAACAGCAGCTAAGCCTTTTATTTATGGAATACAGATGAGGGAAAGTTTGGGGTTGTTTTTCTTTCAACAATAACCCTAGCTGTGAGAATAGTACAAAGCAGTTGAAATATTCAATTATACACTGCATGCTAACTGAGGGCCAAAGAAGTATACAGTGAGGTCATGCACTCTGGATGTATCTGTGAGATAAAAACTATGTGTAGCAAGTGAAATTATCTGGTATTTAGTTTTAAATTGTAGTGTAGATGTATGTTCCTCTGAGATTCAGTTAGTCAACAAAAGAGTTAAATGAAAATTCTGATGCAAGAATCAAATATGGAGCACTTGAATTGTAAATAAGATTGTTCCAAGGTTTCAATTTGCTGTATTAGTCAGTGACAAGTACAACGTTTTTAATGCATGCCATAAGATTAGTCTACCCAAAGTAAACAAGCAGTAGTCTGTGTGTGTCTCCAGCAATTGGTTAGGGTTATATGTATGCAGCTTTGTTTCTGATAATGGATTCAAGTTCAACATAAATAAAAACAGTGTACATTAAGGAGGATAAATATCTAATTGCCATAATCTGCATCTAGAATTGAATGGATGTAAACATACTAACCGTAGAAAACAATTCCTCAGAACAGAGAGTAGCTAGTTGGGTGATTATTAGCAAAGTATCTGTACTTCTTTTGTCTGTTAAGCCTTGCCTCTTCAGAGATGGAAACTGTAATTTTTAGGATGCTTTTTTGAAATCATAGTGTTTGAGCCTTTTAAACATGAGGTGGAATTGTATTATGTGGGCTATATAAGTTTTGTGGCACTGTACTAAATATATCTTTTGTAGATTGTAAGATCAGTAGAGAGCAGACCTACGCTGTTAAAAGTTTTTATATAATTTGAAATGCTTTTTGCATGCAGAATTCAATTTTAGCTCCGAAATTATATTGCTTTTTATCTTAACATTTTAAAGAATGAAATAATATTTTTATATCCATATGCATCAAAAGGTACAAATAGTATTTTATACTTTTTGGTAAATAAATGATGTTTTAAAATGTACTGTAATTGCATAGTTTAAAAAAGAATGCTGAGCATTTGCTTTCAAAGTGCATGATATAGGCCCAGGTGGAATTATGTTTCTGCAGAGCATCCTCATTATTGAAACTTATTATCTAACAATTCAAAACTATTAATATTATGGTGAGCTATTTGTAGATTAATATATCGGTTTAGAAAACTACCAGGAAAATGTGAATTTGATTTGCATAACATGGATTGTTTTCCCAAGAACTGGGTTTTTTTTTTTTTAGATAACTGGATAATACATTTAAGTAGCGCCATTCACCTGTTTACTTCTTTTTTTTTAAAAAAAAGGCTGTTTGACAGATTTTAATTCTTTTTTTTTTTTAAATGTTAGCTTATACTGAAATGTGTTTGGCTTTCAATAAATAAACTGAAATATATTTCTGTCTTCTGAAAATTAGGGAGTCTTAGATTTATATTGAAACATGTAAGACTTTGAAACTAAATGTCTTCCGTATTAAAAAGAATGAATGTGATAAGAATGTGTTATTGATAACTTACCAAAGACATGAAAAGTCTATCATTTAAACAAACATTTCAGAATTTAAAGCCTCTTTTTGAAATTACTAAAACGTGGAAGAAAGTGCTGACAACTATTCATAGTTAAGTTACTTTTGTTGGCTGAGTTACGTTTCTGTATAATTAAGCACTTGATTTTAAAAAATGAACAGTAGGTTTGCAGTATTAGTGCTGGGAGATTAATGGATGAAAAACTGTAATTGGGAGCTAAGAATCAGTATCACGTTTTCTACATTGTAGCAATGCAGATAAAAATGTATTTCCAATATACAAATATAGGCCTGCTATCACTGGACTGGAAAAATATACTTGCTGTCCACACAAAATTAAAATTGTCCATAGGGAATGTTAAAACTTGTAAAGATTTCATTGCATTTATAAATAAGAGATATATTTCTAATGTTTCTTTTATGGGAAAGTAAACTATCTTGCGTAAGAAACTTCTAAATATCATCTTTAAAACCTTAATATTTCAGGAATATGTATAATTCTAAATGTATATCATTATTTTCTATGATAAGCTATGATCTAATTTCTTCATGTATTTCCTATTTCATATCCTAAAAATAAGTATTGAAATGACTAACTTGTTTGTCCTTGAACTCATGGTGTTGCTACACCTCATCTCACTTCATCATTTAATTTGTATGGTTTCCAAATCGTAGTGATTATCATCTATTAGTACCCCTGGTGACAGAGGGCAGGACACTGTTGTATCAGAGTTAATAAAGCAGAAACACAAGCCTAATTACTATGGGAGGTAAGCCATGCTGGCAAGATTTACCTTTTGCATAAGGTCTATATGCAGTTAATACTTACAAATAAAGATGAATAGATAGGAATCTTTGTGTGTGTGTTTCTCTCACGTAGAAATAATTCATTTTTGTATTACAATTTTTGATATATTATCTTTCGTAGACTTCTGTGCATATATTACTATAATAGTTTTCAGATTCTTTATGTTCAGTTTTGAAAACTTAGCTATATGTGGAGGCTTTCATCTGAGTTAACTTAAATGTTCATGCAAATATAATGCAGATGCTCTCAGGCATTGCTTCTACCTCTTCAAATGTATATTAAAAATCATGCATACTGTATATGTTACTTAAGACTTATTAAAAACTGATCTGTGCGTAACATACTGAAAATACATAACGTACAGAATATTAAACATGATTTTATGATTTTTGATAGACGAGTCTGCATATGTATATACAAGTATGTGTGTGCACATATGTAGAGAAATCAGTGTTGCAAAAACTTTTAATTTTGCTGTCACTGTCTCATTACTCAGATAGACAGTGTTGACCCGCAGTTCTTATAACTCACAGTGATTTTAAAGATGAAATTATTTAATTGGATACTTCAAATCTCTACAGCTAATACACATATTTTTGAAAATAAAGAAATCTCATGTGTGCAAATATAGGTGTATTTAATTTGCTGGATAGTATGTGAGTCTGGAAACCTTTAAGTCTTTGTCCCAGTGTCATTTATGATGATTTGTTCTGAAGTGATGCAGTCTTTAGTCAATGAAAAGAAATACGCACAAGTTCTTTTTATGCTATGAGATTAAAAATGTTTATACAAGAGTTTATATAAAATATCTTATTGATTGACTGTATGTCAATTTTAATTTAGGCTTTATGATTCAATCTGTGTCTATTTTTAATTTAAGTGGATTACATTCCGTAAAGATCCTTTTACTGTATTGACTTAGGTGTACCATATTATTAGGTACTATGAGTTCAGCTTCTACAAATCTGTTAATACGTAAAACCGTAAGAAGCCTCTTATGTTCAAACCGGGTTACAGTGAAGACATCAGATTAATATTTGATCATGTAGAAGTGCCCTTAATCAGATTTACTTATTTCTCAGAGTGTTTCTGCAATTATCATAATTGTTGTGCTAAATATGTTTGTCTGTTGTATCTGGCTGTGGGCATAATCTTCACTCTTGAAACCCTCTCATTGTGGGACTCGGATTCCTGCACAAAACCCAATTAATATTAAGATGACAGTCCCTGATGAGTTCCCAAGGAGCCAGCAGCTGAGCAGACTCTGTAACATTCTTAAGTACAGACTACTTGAATGATCAAGAGCATCTGAGGGAGACATACAATTCAATAATCCCTTTCTCAGGAAAGTCAAGAGTCCTGTGAGATAAGAGTGAAATCAAAGGAACACATCAGAAAGAAAATGACTGGTATAGTCTTGTAGCGTCTCTATTAAAATGCAAAAGTTATGGATTTTTTTAGGGGTGATGGGAACCTTTTCTGTTTTATTGATTTCTTTTTATAGTTTGATGATTTCTCTAAGATTATCTTAAAAGCTTAAAGAAAAAAGAGGCTTCATGAAAAGGTATTTTGTGTGATAGGAGCATACTTACTTTTTGTTTCCATTATATTAACTAAAACAGCACATCTCAGTGGTTCTTGGTTTTGAGACTTATGCGCTTTATGAATATGGTACATTTGTTGCGGTTTTTACTCTGGTGGTGACCCACAAATGATAAGTAGGCCACATGTGACTTACTCTGTAAGAATTGTTCCTTGAAAATGTGGAGTTGCAGAGAAGCAATACGATTTACTGGGTTTTGTATGCACCAAAATGGCAAGACTTGGTCTTTTCTGATACCCTCTTCTATGGTCTAATATCAACAACTAAATTTACTGTGTGGTAGTAGCATGCTAACCAATTGATTTGTAATCAGAAATTGGTTTCCTGTCACTTTAAACGGGAAGCACTAAGGGGCAGTAAAAACAAGCCTGTCTGTTGTAGATGGAGCTCTGGTTCAGACTCCATGCTGTACATTTTCTTTAAAAGAGTTCATATGTTTTTAAAGAGAAGATTCTACAGTTAGACTGAAATGGCCTATTCCTTTTTATTTTATTATATTGTGCAAGGTTTATGTTTAAATTGCTTTTGAAGTCCTTCTTAACAAATACCTATAATTAAGCTTTTATATTTTTTTTTAATGATTGTAAGACTGAAGCTGATATTTCTAGAGGTAAAAAACACAAAACCAAACAAAACATCTCAGTGCTGGTAAGTGTTCTTTCACTATAGATTTACATCATTGACAAGGTTTCATTATCTGAAACTTGTTAGCCAGTAAGATAGTAAATGTTACTAAGGGATCAAAAATGCTCTTGTGTTCAGAAATGCTGTTCTGTGTTTTTGTTAGTGTTCCTGCATTGTCCCTTAGGTTTAAGTCTTATATATTTCACTGAATAGATTTATTCAAGTAGTTACATAGAGATTTGTTTCAAAACCAGTAAGACTGTAATGGAATGCAGCACAGGCACTTTCTAAATGCAGAATTTTAAGTCTTACTCATCCTCTGTTTTTAGTTCAGTTTATTGTATATTATGGTAAACTTTGCAGCTGAGGACGTTATCCTAAGAAAGTCTAATATTACATTAGAAGTATGACCTGCCAACATAAGCATTTTTGTTCGTTTTCCCATGCCAAACTAGACTAAATTATGAAGGATGTGGAACAAAATGTGCCTTCTAGGTTTCTTCTACCTAATTAATATTCAAAAGAATCAAAGAGGAAAAAATGAATACCTAAATCATACATATGTATACGCCTTTTGAGCTTTATAATAAAGGCAAAATAACCCCTTACTTGGTTAAAATCCAGCTTAAGAGTCAACATACAAAGGTGATTGCTGTATAATATTAGACATATCTGTATTATGTGGGCACGTTACTGCTCCACCAGAATCTCTCAATAGTAATTATTATGCCAAGCACCCTGTTGGCACAATTACACTAAAGCTCTAATTAGTAGCAGTAAGATTAGAACCCCTACATGTTAACTCTGTAGAAGCAAAGCTGAGTGAAGGATTTAAAACAGTTTCAAAACATTGTATTGTCTTTATTACAGTCTTTATATTTCAGTAAAGAAGGGTTTTCTATAAAATGCACTTAAAATAATCTAGTTCTGTCACTAAAAATAGGGAAGAGAAGGTAATTGCAGTCAAACCTCAGTACTCTGCTTCTGTCTAGGTGCTTTATATCTGAAGTGACAAATTCAGTGAACTCTAGTGGAAGTTACATACTTTGAAGTTTTTCCTTCAATGAAGTGATGTTTTTTGGATGGATAAAAGCTGCTTCTGGTGCCTTCAGTTAGTTCTTAGTGACCATGGAGTGTTCTGTGCCATAACTTTCTGGCATGTGGCAAGTCTTATGTCAGAACTTTATCGGTAGCTAAACATGATCCTTGTTAGTTCACGCCTTTCTCAATTTCACTCTTCACCACTTTTTCTGTAAAGTAATGAAATCACAAAGTTCATCGTCCAGCTGTAGCTTTACAGACAAGCACTGGGCAGTGCCAGTCTGAATCTGTTCCCTTAGCAGGAATGAAATGGTTAGAAGCCAGCACAAACAATGTCAGAGGATTGTTTTCACCATTTAAAAAGTTGTGATGTTACCACTTGTCCACTGTAAGGCGATTTTAGCGGTTTTGAAATGACTGGTGATGCGTCTTCATCTAGACTTAATATCTACTAATATAGAGTTAAAAATATCTGCTTCCATGTAACATTTTGTGTATACTATAAGATCCTTTTTCCCCAATGTTGCATCTTAGATACAGAATATTCAAGTAACGCATCAACCGTTCACCGTTAGAATAAGAGAAGATTTGCATGCCTAAGGTTTTTTCCTCTGCTTCTTAGTACACTTTGTGTTTGAGGGGAAGAAGCTGGCATTTTCTGGATTCTCTCTTTTAGGAACAACTTTTTTAGCTGTAGTGAATTGCAATAATGATTCTCCTCATCAATTTAATTATTCTTATTTATAGCATATGCCAGTTGCTTACTGGGAAAATGATTATATGATTGCTTTGTCTTAATGTTTATTGATTGTATAGTGCCACTACTATTAATGAAGAAAGCTGGGTGTAAAGCTAATTGAACCTGGTAAATATATTCCCACTGGTTCCAGTAAGATTTGAATTATGCCTACAGTGGAAACAGAGTTTATGAAGCTTTCCTCAGGCTTCTCCTAATGAGAGGAGGACACCTTTTCTGGTTCTCGTCTAGCTTACTTTAGAGGCAGAGTTATAAGCAAAATGGACAGGGGAGAAACCTGGGATTTAATTTTATGAGAGATTTTGCCCTTCATGTTTTAGGATACTCCTTATTACTCACTAACTTGGTCTGACAAAAAAAGCATAAAGACAAAATTGGGAGGGAAGGGTTTGCCTGCATTTAAAGGTTTCTCCCACTGTGTTTTTCCACAGTAGAAGAGGGAATCTTACATGACAGTACTATTGTGTTTTGTCAGCCCTGGAAGAGACATTAAGGTATTTTTCAGTATAGCTTCAGGGTGGTTCAGTGACTTGTGCTGCTGCAGAGAGAAGCACAGTCTCCATTACATTGCACTAACTCTACTCAGACAGCCTCATATAATCAATCTAGTTAAATACCTTTCTTTGTAAATGCCTAGATGTTGAGGGCACAGGTGAAAATCATCAGTGCTCCAAAGGTATTGGGTTTTTATATGCATTATTCAGACTTAATTTATATACAGTCATTGCTGTCTATAATATGTGGCAGACTCGGGAGCCTGCTGTCTTAGTTTCAGTATTTACCTTTTTTTTTTCATTTTTAGTCTCAACTTCAGGCAAGAAATCTTGTAATGAAAAATTAAAGTTATTTATGAATAGTAAAATAGCTGTCACGAAATAACAAGTTCAATGATTTTAAAGAATTTAAAAATTGTTCAAGTTAATGTTTCTCGCATTGTTAGTACTATTAAATGCATATTAGCATGGTCATTTTTGTTTAATGGAAACAAATAACAGTTAATCTTATTGGGAGGTTAAGTGGGTTTACTCTGTAAAGGGCAAATCCCAGATGAATGTTTTCTTTTTTAAAGAATAGCTTTAGTCACTGACAGATGGTCTCTGTCTGAGTCTCCCTGTAGACAGATACAGTTTCTTTTTACACGGTTATGAAAGTTGTAGATGAAGATATTCAGTAATATGCTGTTGTGTAGGACAAAGAGCAAGCCTGGTGGATTGATAGGATTAGGTTTCAGAACAGTGACATGTGGTTGGTTTACCAAAGTGGACAAAATTTGAAAGAAAAAAGAAAAAAGTATCTACAGTTACAGCTACTCACGTAATAGAGGCATTTATGTTTCGCCAATTGCCTCTTACAAAAGACGGTTTGGTAGCTCTTTTTTAACTCTGCTTAGAGTTGGGTCTATCACTATTATGTCCTGATCGTGTGCGTTTCTGGGTTTCAGATAACTCTACAAACAAATTGCCGTGTCATCTTAAGTGCAGAAAAAAAGTAAAGCCCTGATTTAGATATTGATAATTTGATCCCTGACCCTAACCAATCAGATACCAATATCTCTTACATCTGTATTGCAAATTTGTTTTATAAGTACAAGTAACAGCCTCCATAATCCTGCATGATAAGCCTGCATTTTGCTTATCCTGTATGCTACATGTAAAGTTATAACATCATTATAACCTTAGTCAAATAACTATACAACATATTTAGTGGTAATTTGTCACACTAAAATTATTCATAGATGTCTTGAGTAAGTCCGGTTATATTTATGTGTTATGCCATGCCATGTTTTTTGGCAATGGAGTTTGCTAGATTTCATAGATTTACTGTGTCTGCTTTTTTTTTATGACTGACATAGCAATAACCAGATTGCAAGGATATTTATGTTGTTTGTGGCTTAGCAAGATAATTAAAGGATATAAATTAATCAAGTGCAATTAATTAGAAACTTTATGTTCACAGCAGTCCTTCTTTGCATGTATAATTTATATGTATTGATTTCCCGGCTTTCATTAGCCTATGAGATAACAGCAAAAATGCATTAGAGAAGAAAATGCACAATTAGCGTGAGAGTGAACCTTGGCATAATTGATAGATCAGCACATGTTTGGGGCAAATATAAAGCTTTGTTAACTGTCATAAGCAGTTAGAATTGATAAGTGGTATTTCACTACATATCTCTCAGCTGATTGATGGTGTTTTTAAAGAGTCCTCTTAATGGGAAGCTGATAGGTTGGTTGAATTTACATTTTAATCAGAGTATTTATGATGGAGGCAGCCACAAGAAATTCATTGGCACAGTGGTAAGGACCTTCCCCTGAGGGATTTTGGGGAAGAGAAAGCATTTTAATACGGCTACTCACCTCCCCCTTCTTTGTGTGACCTGGTCAGCACATAGGAAGGGCTAGTTTATTTGCTATAAACTAATAACTTACTGTCATTAAGGAAAATTTCAGTTTCTAATGTGCTAAGTACTAAGGTAAAATGAGAATGATAACTTACAGAATACTTGCAAACTTATTCAGGAAAGAGTTGCTCTGTTACCAACAGAAATAATCTGTAACAACTACTTGCGGATTCTTACTGTGTGAGCTGCTGTGTCTTAGTTACAGTTTTGTTTAGACAACACATTTCTCTTATACCTGTAGGCTCTTCTGCTGTAGTAGTACTCTTGATTGGAACTTGTGCCTGATTGTCTGTCGAACAAGGATTTAGAGTAGGTAGTAGGTATGTTGGAATAGCTTCAGCCAATTTACAAGTGGGGTTTATGATTTGTAGTTCAGGTGTCCTTTGTTGAAACAACTGTGCCTGTATGTTGCTTAAATAACCCGTGTATGTTTGTTACTTGCAGATACTTCATTGCTTGAAACTAGAAGCTTTCTTCATATAAAAATGTTTCCAAGTCCTACTTTCTATTTTAGATTTTCTGATTTACATGTATCTATATACACACTCTGCTTTAATAAAAATACCTAGCTAATGCACATATTCTCATTGTAACAAGCTTCTGTCTAGCAAATAAGCAGTTTGTCTTACCTAGTCAAACGAGTCGCTCATACAGAACAGGAGAGCTAGACTGTGAAGTATCTTGCTTTACTGTTTGACATGTCTCCAGAAGTGAATAAGCTCACGCATCACTTTCTGTCTTGTTGAATTCTATTTGATAGTCTCTTGTATACCTGTTCCACAAAATGAGCAATAGCTGGGTTTATTTTGTGCGTAGTATGTTAAGTAATGTTTTGTAGTTTAGGCATTTGGGTTTTTTTGTTTTTGTCTACCACTGCTAAATGAAGAGTATCTGATCAATAAAACGTATTCGTAGAATATTAAATATTTGGTATAAAAAGGAAATGACATCTAACAATGAAAAGAAATGAAGCACCCTCTGCTAAAAATGATGGCTTATTTATACGTCACATCAGCCATATCAGATAAGAATCTTAGACTGTATATAGACACATTAGGTTTGCATTAAGAATGTCTTAATTATTCAGAGCTCATTTGTTTCTTTTTTCATAATTCAAAATACATGAAAGTTGGATGGGTTTTGCTGTTCAGTAGCAGCATCACCAAGTGACTCTTTCATAGACAGCATGGAAATGGCTTATTCCTTTAGAAAGAAGGAGACAAAGTGATTATTATATTGCTTAGTATTTTAATGCAAAAATGAGGGTTTCCTACTTTTATAGTTTAGATAGATGGCCACCTCAATGCAAAGTTATCTCTGTATTGTGTTCTTACTTGCTCAATTCACGTTGTGCCTGTTGCTTTACACGGTGTCTTAGGTTGTTTTCATTGGTGTTCCAAAGGTCAGAACTATTGTTTCATCTCTGTGGTGGCCACCGGGGAAGGAGAGTATCAAGCACTGTCTACAAAGTAATTCTTTTTTTTTATTATTTCTAGCAACTAGAAATATAAAGTGGAACAAGAGTACTTTTATATAATTTGGAATGAATAACACTTCTAAATTAAAGGGACTTGATTGTAATCCTCCAGGTTTCTTTGTCCACAATCAGGGAAATTAATGCACTTGAGATACAGATCTAAACAGTACTCGTGACGTATGCTTGCTCTCATTTGAACTAGAGAGATTCCTCGTACTGGAACAATTGTCGTCTGCTCACCTCCTTGCCATTTTCTCTGATGTGTTCTGTGCCCTTCTGCCCATTAGTGACTGGTACCAGTCTGAAATGGCAGGTGCTTGCTCAGATTTTTGTATACTAGCATTTTCTCGCATGCTTACCACTTGCCAGTTGTTAAGGGTCCAGGCGGCAACTCTGCCATCCGTTGATAGAAGCAGGCCTCTGCAGTCGCTGCCTGAGCCCACTCGTAGTGGCCCCAAGAAAGACTCTTTCTGGAAGACCGCATGCTGAAGACTCTAATTTCCCTTTTTTCCTCTTAAGAGACATTCTGCATGTGAAATTTGTGGACTGACACATATGTATACCTTGCAGTGTATAATTGCATGCTTTATACCAAGAACTCGCTTCCAAATGAACCAGGTTTATATGTAAAAGTTACTCCGGTGGTTACACTTGAAGGTAAAAATATTTAAATCTGTCTATATGCAATTCTGAAATGAGTGAAATGAAAAAACTGCTTTGAGTTACGGAATCTTAAAGGGAATAATAAATAAATGTTTCATTGATTCTTAGTTTACTTTGAAAGTCAGATGGTTGTTACGTAGCAATTATGTTGAATACATAATGATGTGATCTTGCTTGTTATGGTATATTCCATGTCGTCTTAAGAATGAGAATGAAATCTACTTGGAAAAATTGTTCTGAGATTTTTTGTGCCACAATATGATGACATCTTATTTTGATGATGTTTGACTGGATAGTTTTACAGCTAGATATGTATCTGTTTTATTTAAAATACTAGACAGGCAATGAGTATGCTATGAGTAAACTCCTCCAAAAATACGATTATCTGTTCACAAATGCTATTTTGTCAATGGATTGAACAGGCAAAGATGAGGGTAATAACTTTATCTGAGCAGAATACAGGAAATATCTGTAATTCCCACTAAGTTGTTGCCCGTGTACTTCAGCATTTGAACGGCGCTTTTTCATAATTGTTCAGGTTGTCTCCAGTTTAATGCCAAGAACTCTCTGGGAGTGAAGATGTGACTATGCCGAAAGAAGAGATGGAGTGGCAGTGGTGTGATAAGGACGTGGTATGTAAATTGTTGATGTGAATGTATTAAATTAGTTTATATGCACCAGGAGAAGAGCTACTTGAGCAAGGTATTACTGCCTACTAACCACTATAAATTCTCCAGTCAGTGGGAGCATGCCCAGGATTTTACATGAGGTTCTTTTTAATTGTAGGATTCCCATCACTGGCTGACTCAAGTGCAGCTTTATTCAGAACCTTATACTGCAAAAGCAGTTTGAGAATGCTGCACTAGGCAGCTTGTTAGGTATGGGATTTTGCAACCAGTACCTAAAGAAATATCTACCTGAATGTGATAGTTATATTACAGTTGTTGGTGTTTTCTTTGCACAGAACAAAATGAGCTAAAATCTGTCTGCTATGCAGCAAACGGCAGCCTAATACTCATTTCTGAGAGGCAGGACATTTTTCTGAAACTTTTACTTTTCTGCTGTGCCCTCTGCAAATAAACCTATTTTGCCTAGAATTAACCGTCCAGTTTAATAGCTTACATAGGTGCTGCCTTCTTCAAAATTTTTATATGAAGTCTGCATTCTCTCTAAAACAAGAGATAATGAAAACTTGGTTTTGATCAAAGCTGCTTTCTGCAACTTTTATTTTTATGGTAGCTGATTTAAATTCACATGTTAATGGGGGTAATGAGGGTAGAACAACGCAGTTGCTCAGGAAAAGAGGCTATTTGTTCTGAAAGAGGGACACTCTGTTATAAACACCCAGTGTTTTTGTAATACAGAATTTGGTAAGTGACAAAGCAGCCAGTCTAATTGGCCTGACTGATTGATTGAGCCAAACTTTCTGAGGTTCTGGAAAAGAAGGGGAAAAAAAATCCAAACAAAAAACCCGAAAACCAAACATGCAAAAGAGAAAAGTATGTACTTACAGGCAATGGAAAGGGATGTGGTATTTGAGGAAAACAGAAATATTAAGACGCATGCTTTTAAAAAAAGTCATAACTACTGTTAGCATTTTATAAACGATCCTTCTAAAGCTAATTAGTTCTATAGCTCTTGGTGAGATTGCTGGCAGTGGGCTCATGCTTTTTTTTTTTCTGCATACTAAGCTATCACTTTAATACCACTTGGCCGTTTTCATCACACATGAGAACAATCAAACATTTTGTTTGAAAACTATAAAATGAAATACAAAGCTTTTCTATTCTTCAGTTTAAATGTGTATGAAATGCATTATTATGAGACAAAAATAGCAAAGTTTCCATGTATGCTTAGCTTATGTTTGTGTCTTCGTGGTTAGTTCCAGTTCACGATGGAGAGTAAAAAGTGGACAGTACTTTCTTGAAATACTCCAGTGTGAACTTAATCCCTTTATGTTCCTTAATTCATCCGGGTGCCTGTGACTGCTTCAGTGTGTGCCTACTCCTTGAATGTGTTTGAGGGGGTTATGAATATTTTGGCTTCAGTGAACATACAGCGTTGGAATTCAAGTGCTGAATGCTTTATATAAAATTGCTAAGTTTTAAAGAAAATCGTTGAATACTGTGCAAGTTAGGATTGTGCATTGTGCCCTTCAGTTGAATATTGTTAAGTTTTGGGGGGTTTATAGTGTCTGTTGAACATGACTGCAGGAGAAGGGAATATCAAAATCTGCTTGTGCAAAGGTGAAATCCAAAATAATGTATTTGCCTTTGGATGATGAACTCAAATTTTGAAGAAATATCTGAAAAATGCTTGACTATCCTTATGAGAAGTGGTAATTGCATCTTAATTTCTTTTTTGCTATGGTCATTCCTCTTTAAGGAGGGAATTTTTTTAGCAACAGCTTTGTCTGGCTTCCTTTATTATGTTTCCATCTATTTTTGTTCCTGGATTGCACCTGCTCAGTAGTTATCTAATCTTTCGTAGAAATTTACACTCTCAAGTAAAAGCTTTGAAGTTTATACTGATTAGTGTTTTATGGCATAAGAGACATGTATAGATCCTTCTTCTGCAGTGTTAAAGCTATTATGCACCTGGGGAAAAGATAGACATTAAAGTGCAGATGACAAATCTTTAAAATATTTAGTAGATTAAAGTACTGAATCACTCCCCTACTCCTTGTTCAAGGTCCTTAATAATATAAAAAATTCTGCTGGTTTGGGTTTTGAAGACAAGGGCCTTTCATTTGTAGTTGTGCACTGGCAGACATCAGACATTTTGCAAAAAGGTAGCAGATAGTTATGGAAAACCACTTTTTAACTAGAACTGTGTTAAAATGTTGCTGATTCTAGTCCTTCACCATAATATTGCGTTCTGCCTTTTTCTCACTATTTACATGACCATTATCTCTCAGATACTCAGGGTTTTCTTTGTTGGCAGAAAGTGCTGTATTCAACCTTGCAAGGTAAATCTAGCATAGGTTTGAATATAAAACGTCTGTGGAAGGGAGATAATGTTTAAGCAGTTATTTGCATCTTTTGCACTAAGAAAATACAGAAATAGCTTACCTGAAAGAAACTGTTTTTTCCTAATATTTAAAGGCTGCTATATATATTTAAAAAAATAAAAAGCAAGCTTCTTACTAATCCGTAAGTTTGATTTTGTTGTGCCTCCTGTGAAAGCGAAGAGCAATGAACTGCTTTTGTGGAAAACTGAGTATAACATAAGTATAAAACCCAAATTTATTATGCATAAAAATTTTAAAAAGCATTAGGAAACTTAATATTTGTTATCACCAGACTTAAAACATACTAGAGTACAGGAAGCGTGCTATTTTGCAGGCATTAGTGCTGACTTTTTGGAACTCAGATTTATTTTACGAGAAGATTGTGAGAGGGGAAAGTAGATAAATATTTTCAGGTGCAAATAAGGTCTTGAATGTATGTGAAACTAAAGGTGTGGAAAAATTACTTGTGAAATTGGGATTCATTAATGATTAGAATCCATTGAAGATAAGTAATTTAAATATCAAAGCTTTTTCTGTAAAGTTTTTTTTTCTTCTGTTTTATTTATATTTTAGGATAGCACATAAATCTTATCCTTACCAAAGAAAAGGTGATGGAAAAGCTGCAAAGCCTCCACAGTAAGTGCAGCTTAACATGCGCTTACATAAACTCATTGTTAAAAATCAGATGAATTTAAAAGTAGATAGCGATCTATATGCAATCATTTGATTGGCTACGTATGACTATTACTTATCTAAGTTTAACTGCAGGATGCATAACTAAGTTGCAAATTTGAAAGATGTGCAGATCTTGGAATGCTGCCTTCATTAAGACTGAAACTCAGGAAGCCAGCCCTGACTGTATGGAACACTTGGGAACCTGTTCCATTTTACGTTAAGCTGAGTACAGTCCTACAAGCTTCCACCTGTTCCCAGGAGGTATGTTTGCTTCAGGAGTTGAGAGAATTGCACTAAGAGTACTCCAGAGGACCTTGTGGTTAATTGAGTGCTTTTGGTGCAACCGGTGTCGGTATCACCTTGGGTTCCTTTCTAAATCATTCTGACTTCATTATACTGCTTTTTACTTTTCTACCAGACAGGTAATTCTAAAATCACTTTATGAAGCATCTTCTGAATTAAGAAGAGTTGGTTTGAAAACAGCTCTGCATGATATTGTAGCAGTAGCTGGAATTGACAGGAATCTTTTTGTTCTTCATCATGGCAACAATGAAGTTCTAGTAAACAGTGAATGAGCAATACTATTTTTTTTTTCCACTCTAAAAATCGTAGCCCTTTCCATCCCAAATGTAACATTTGAAACTTGTACCCTTTACCTGCTTTGTTCTGGAGCTGAAGATGGATTGATTGTTTTTTAAACTTTTTTTTTCTTGCACAAGCTTTTTTCCTGTGCTTTTTCAGCACGTCATTTGAAATGGTTTGATCACATCACCTCAGAGCAGAGCTTTTATTTTTTCAGTCCTAAATTTGAGTGTGCCTATATATGCCTTAGACCTGTCAGCCCTGTGCAATGATTGTATACTTGTTTTCTGTGAATTGTGTAAATCTTATGCAGAATAGTAATAATATTTTAAAATTATAAAATAGTCTTCCCTTGTATTCAGAGGCACACGTTGTTACAGAGGATGATCAGTCACTAACGCCTGCAGTCGTAAGTTTTCTTATGAAAGTCCTAGAAGGACAAGAAAAGCACTCTTTAAAAAAAATCAAACAAAAAAACCCCCAACAAGACATCACCATCGCCCCCTCAAAAAAAAAAACCCCACCAACCAAACAACACAAAAACCCCACCCCCAAAACCCCTACCATGTTTTCACATAATCTGGCGATCTGTGGAGATGAAGTTTTAGGAAAAACCTCAAATACAGGGAAGTGTTACAGTAAAGCCTTTTCATTGGCAGACAGACCTCATGAACTTCATGGTATAAAGCAAATGGAAATAAACTCGGAATTTCAGCAAGAAGAGATTGTTAGCACTGAGACACTTGATTGGCCAAGAAGGATGAGAATGAAACAGGCTAGTGAGATTTCATCAGACTGGGGCTCTCATGGAGATAACTCCAATGGGAAAGGAGGATGACTGGCTCACGGAGNTGAAATAATCATATTGTTCTCCAAAAGATCATAACAGGAAAAGAGCTTAGGGGAAGGGGTTCCTGTGGTGTGAAATGAGAAACCTTTTTCNTTTCATCAGACTGGGGCTCTCATGGAGATAACTCCAATGGGAAAGGAGGATGACTGGCTCACGGAGGTCAGATAGCACAGTGAGAAGCTCAGTAAAAAAGCTAAGAATTAAATGAGCTTAGGAAAGTCGCAAAGATTACGGTCAAAGTAAAAGCTAAAATACTGTTCTACGAATGCCAATTACCACAAGATTAAGAAGAGATGAAGCAGCTGAAAATCTGCATATTGTTAAGTCAGTGGGTGGTAAAAAGTGAAATAATCATATTGTTCTCCAAAAGATCATAACAGGAAAAGAGGTTAGGGGAAGGGGTTCCTGTGGTGTGAAATGAGAAACCTTTTTCAGGTCACTTGAGTAAGAGATTTACCCTAGCTATGAGAATCCTGAAATATTTTTTGTATTCTCTTCAGTTTATTAGTAAAGATGCCCTTAAATGAAAAAGCAGTTTAGGGCTTCCTTAACCAAGTCTGAACTGAAGGCTGTGAATTTCTGTAGAGTCTTGGAGTCCAGCATGCTAAGCTCACAGAGTCTAGGTGCACAGACGCAAGCTGTCCTTTGTACTTTAGTTGGGGTCCCGTGTACTAAGTTTTCCTCATTTCTCAAATAGGACCATAAGAACTGTTGCTGCTTTAGTCTCCTGTGCTTTGCTCTAAGCTCAAACATCCATCTCAATGTTTGCACTCTTGTAGAAACAATAAGGAATATCAGTGTGCCTTCTGGAATAACCAGAGCAGGACTCTCTGAAAACATTTGAATAGCATTAATTCGCAGTAATAAACAGACTAGAAATTAAGGTGGAATTGTTGGCTGTTTTCCTGTCAATCCTGGAATATCTTTTGCAAGTAAATAAATTCCATTGCTGAAAGTATGACTTGATAGTATTGCTGTGGATTTTTTTGGTAAAACCACCAGAAACTGTATTATTATGAGATTTAAAAAAAAATCTGAGAATACTATTGTATGTGAGAGCTTACACATTTAAAAGACTCTGTAACTTAGTATGCTTTCTTTGAATTATATTACTATGTTGATAACTCGTTTAACATAGAAAATGCTCTATATATCTAATAATTAATTTCACAGTAGAAATTTAGATTACACGACTGTTGAATGTATTTCAGTGCAGAAAGCATTTATACAGATATAAGTAAAATGTTTAGGAATCTGTCACGGAAAGCTGTAAGAGTTGTCAACTTCTAAGAACAACTTGTTTATGACAGTTTTCCTGGTCTTGATTGTAATCTCTACTGTGATGCTGTGGTAGTTATGGAAGGTGGGCTACTGTGTTTTCTATCATAGTTGCTGAAAGTGCTTGAAGTAATTAAGCTCAATGGAACAATGTTTTGAAAGCAATTTTGATAGGCTTCGATCCTCACGTGTACATTGTAGCTGGGCAAGTATTTATATTAGTTTATTCGTGATGGCCTGAGACTGACTGAAATCTGATACTGATGTTAATGGAATAATGTATATGCTCAAAATAGAAAAACTCCAAATATTTTACTGAGTTGAAATGGGGGGAAAGGCAGACATAGCATCCATGTCATCTATGCAACTCAGTACGAAAAAGTAATTTGTTTGCGCAAACTTTCAAATTTGCATGAATAAATATTTTAGCACATTAAAATTGTGCAAGTGCTTTTTAAAGATCACATTGTTTTCTTTGTAGATTAACTTTTAAAGGCAATCTCTGTCTTGCGTAGTTGACAATAACTGAGACGTACAGTCTCTTTGGATGCAATTTATATATGCATGGTAAAGTGAAAAAGGATGTTTGATCTTCAGTACTAGTAAAGTGGGCTAAAACTAGGATGTAGGTCAGAGATTTCACTGCAAAGTCTAAGTTTCAAATAAATCCATGTCGGTGAAAAGGTTTAGTAGACAAATTAAGATCTAAATGCAAAAATTTCTATTTTAAGACCATCTATACAATCTTTGCTTAATAAAGCTAATAAAATTAAAATGCAAAAAACACATCCCAAATGCCTAGGATTAAATGGAAGAAATTGAGAAAGTTCACTGAAATACATGTTTCCTGACTTCTGTTTTGGGGTATTACTGTTAAATGTCATTTTATATCTCAATTCCATTTATCCTATCATTAGTGAAGAGAGATTTCCACTGACTTCAGAGCTTTATTGATACTGAGAATTCCTCCAAATTCCACTATTTTAGGTAAGACTTTCTAGGAAAAATCCCATGGATTTTCTGTTGGGGTAGAACACTTCCATAAGTATTGACAAATGGGGAAACAAATGTGCTTTGAAAAAGAATGTACTGGAGAAATTTAGTTTTGTAGTATAGGGTGGGTGTGGTTTTGGTTTTGTTTGATTTTTTTTTTTTAATATATAACTGATAGTGTTCACTGGAAACTGAAGTGAGGTATATTCATTGTGCACAAAAAGACTGCAATTTGATCTAATCAGGGCTTGGACTAAGAATGTAATAAATTGTCAATGAAGGACTTTCGCATTTATTTAGACTAATATAGAGTGTCTCATTTCTGAGAAGTAAATCACGGTGGCTTCAGTACTTTATTTTCCATCTTGTATGTAAGTAAACTGCAGGATCAACCAGGAGGTTGAATCAATCTGCTATTTATTACCTTGAAATGTGACACCCTATTTTAAGTGCCNGGACTTTTGCATTTATTTAGACTAATATAGAGTGTCTCATTTCTGAGAAGTAAATCACGGTGGCTTCAGTACTTTATTTTCCATCTTGTATGTAAGTAAACTGCAGGATCAACCAGGAGGTTGAATCAATCTGCTATTTATTACCTTGAAATGTGACACCCTATTTTAAGTGCCTTATTCCCTTATGATTTAGACTGAGTAGTGCATTACGTTTAAATGATATAGAAACCAGCTTTACTGTTAGTGGATTTTTCACTTTAGATGTGATGGATTTACATTTGTAGAAAACTTTCAGTGCATCACTATGTTATTACATAAAATGGAGTTTCAAACAGACTGATACAGAGAAAACAAGGGAAGTAATTTCAATTACTTTTTCCTGTCATCTAACAAGTATTAATAATTCTGTAGGTTTTTTCCTTGGACTTCATTTAAATACACTTGAAAAACATGCTATTGATCAGTTGTTTCATTTTCTGGTTTTGTCTGGAACAGCTTGCCATTTCTTAGGAAATTATTTTCCAAGGAAGTTGTGGCTCCTTGCAGACCATAGGGCATTTCAAACACTTTTCCCCCAAGTGGTTCTTGTGTTTTAAAACATCTTTTCTCCATTAATTAGTGTAAGTTAAAGGGTAAGATTTCTTTTTTTTTAATTATTTTTGTTTTTCATGGAGTTCGTGGGATGAGAACCAAAACTTTCCTCCTCTTCCAACATTATATTCGGGGTCAATACAGCACTGTGATGTCTAATAATGTTAACTTATGTCATTGACCTTTTCATTATATCTTTAAGCTGAATTTTCGTATGTTGACCTACTTCTTTGAGGTACTGATGGCAACACATAGAGGACTCACTATCACATTAAAAATCTTACAGAATTAGTTGAATAAAAAGACTAACACCTGTAGTAATGAATGCCTGAAGAATTTTGACTTCTTGGTCACATTGCACATGACTTAGTTGGGATGAAAGTTTGTCTGATTTTTTTTTTTGTCTCTGCTCTGTTTTTTTCACTAGCAAATTCTGTTTAAGTTCCATCAGCTCTAGCTTACAAAAGCAGTGTTATAATTTTGAAAATATTAAACTGATGAAATTAAGGAAAGATGTTAGATTTTTCTCATGCAAATGGGAAAGTAACCCATTTTCTCAAGTTAAACCTTTGTACCTGAAGTCAGAAAAACACTTGGAGCTTATACTTTTTATTTCAGCCTGTTAATGTGAATTTTTAGTAAAATTTTGTCAAGTTGTAATGACTTTTTTACTATGTACTACTTAAATGGAAAGCATTAAAAAAAAAGTTATTCTTGTGAACTTTAAGAAAGTTCTTGCGGATGTACTGCTTGCAGCTGTGATCTTTGATGGCCTCTGTCTTGAATGTATACCCTGAATTCAGAATAGAAAATTTGCCGTAAGGAGGAAATATAGCCACACTACCAATTTCTTTCGTGTATTTAGCACTCGAGAAATGGAAATAGTGGCAAACGAGTAACTATTTAATTCTACAAATGACCAAGGCTGATTCAAATTTTAGCATAGCGCTTGAATGACTACATAAACCATATTCAGGCACACAAAATTGTAGGGGTATCTTGAATCATTACCTGGTACTTGAATCAATTTGCTTTGACTGGCTTTTTTCCCCTCCCTGTTTTATTACAGGCATACTGTATGCTCAATAGTAAAGAGACGGGAAAGCATATGGCCTCCTGTTTGAACTTCTGTAATTAATCCTTCCAAATACTATTTCCTTGGAAAGTTATTTTTAATTTTATTACAGTCTGTTCTTGTATTCTCCCACACAATCACTTGGGCAACATTTGTATTGATGAAAACGACATAAAGCAGCTCTTAACTAAAAGGAGACTGCTGTTTTACACAACATGTAAATGATTAAGTGATAGATTTTTATTACTGTTTGTGTGTAGAGTGCACTACAGCATTTGAGCGTTAACCCTGCCCCAAATCTGTGCAGTCCTACAGGGTGTGTATAGGATTTTTTGCTGTTTAAGTTTTTGTGGCTTATTTTTTAGAAAGCTTTTTAAAATGCTAGTTATTCCTTTGGAGGTGTTGATATTTCTGTATTTGTTGTATGGATTCTTGCACTCATGCGAAATATTGCACTGAGGAATTGGTCAGAAAGAAGCTAAAGTAAGATTATAGATATAAGTGATGGTGAAATACTGGCAAATGTCATAATAAAAGCTGATCAGGTTACTCCCATCCCAGTCAGTAGCTTGTATAAGAAAAAGAACAGAAAAAAAAAGTCTATTCATTCTTAAGTTTCCTTAAGTTTCTGTAAACATACGGAATTCTAGATGTGTGCACTGAGCATGACTCTATTTATGGGCAAGATAGCAGATGCTGCAACCCTTTCAGGCAACGTAGGGAAGTACCATTGCGTAACATTGCAAATGAGATTGTATGATGATAGAGAACAGCAAGGATGATACGTCTGACAATCTTACAATATTTTCCAGAAGTCCATACGATGCAACCAAGTTTAATTCTATGATATTTTTCATGTAACAGAGAACAGATTAAATAACTGTGAATACAGTTGCCTACAAAGCCTGGAAAGGTGACAAATTAGTAACTTACCTCTTAATGCTTTCTAGATATTTTCTGAGATTGTCTTAAAATGTAGATTGGGTGGAAAGCTTCCCCTAATTTAGTCTTTAAAAGAATTAGGGTTATTCTAAAATTCATGCTTTTGGAAATCATAGTAAAATCCACCCTTTTAAGATAATCCCACTCAATATTTCTTTTATCTTTTCCTCTCCTCATCCCTATCCATTTCTCACAAGATTAAGTAAGGGAGCTTTCTACAGCTATTTTAGCCTGAATGCTGTTTATTTTAAAGGTTGTAATTGGGAGCATAATTTTCTACTGGCAAGAAATAAGACTTGGCTAGAAAGAGTGGACGTTAAATGTGGTTTTATTAAAATAAACTGAAGGCTGAAAGCAATGTTTAAAAGATTCCTCTTAGCAACTTAAGTTCTATTCAAGGATCAAGGTAAGATCACATTTCTGGAAGTGCGATCACGGTCTACCTCTTCGGAATGTCCAGTTGTTGTTTTTGTTCCTTGAAACTGAAATTGCTGCATTGTACCAGAGAGGACAACACAGGCTTGATTTACATAGGCACGGTCCTCATTAATTCAGGTGGAGTATTAGGTCAGCAGCTCTGCAAAACCAGGATTAGATAGTGCCATGTCTGCAAATTCAGTTGCTGTTTTTCTTTGAAGATTTGCTTTTCGATTCTGTCACATATAAACACTAGGTTTAAATGAAGCACTTCTTTATGGCTAACTGAAATCATGCTTTTGCTGAATAGTAATGCTTTTTCTTAGCCTACGTGTGAGTTATGCATGTGAAATGGAGCTGTCTAAATGTCAACTTTAAACTCAGGTGCTTAACATTAGTTAGCATGATTAGGTCATATATATTTAAGTAGACGAGATTGTAGAATAGTTTTAAGGAATTATTATAACTACTTTTTTATCGAATATGCATATGAACTAGCAGAGAAACTTTTATGTTCCTTAGATATGGGAAAATCGTACTTTTAGCTTTACTCTAGTTTTGAGTCTTGTTTCGAAACATTGTGATGTACGTGCAAAAGTCTGTTAAATCTCTGCCGTACTAGAAAACTTTACAGCATACATTTACACAGTTCGCACTCTATCCAGAAGCAGATGTCAGGGGAGCTTCTGGAATNAAATATGCATATGAACTAGCAAAGAAACTTTTATGTTCCTTAGATATGGGAAAATCGTACTTTTAGCTTTACTCTAGTTTTGAGTCTTGTTTCGAAACATTGTGATGTACGTGCAAAAGTCTGTTAAATCTCTGCCGTACTAGAAAACTTTACAGCATACATTTACACAGTTCGCACTCTATCCAGAAGCAGATGTCAGGGGAGCTTCTGGAATTGTCAGGCAATAGTAAGGTTTTGTTAACACTCTAAACTGTTCAAAATGTTTTCATTTTCATTACATTTTATTCATATTCCTTTAAAATTGGATTAATTATATCTGTAAGAGTTATAGACTTACGGTAAATTTGCTTGTCAGACAGCAGGCTAGGTCTTATTGCCCAAAGTGAGTGATCTAAAGGGCATGGGGGAGAAATGTTCTGGATGTTATGAATTACTAACTTCTTGACATCTTAGACAAACAAAGCACTGATTATCCTCTGCACTATTAAATAAGTGAGGGTCTCAAACTTTTAGAGAATGCANAGTTATAGACTTAGGGTAAATTTGCTTGTCAGACAGCAGGCTAGGTCTTATTGCCCAAAGTGAGTGATCTAAAGGGCATGGGGGAGAAATGTTCTGGATGTTATGAATTACTAACTTCTTGACATCTTAGACAAACGAAGCACTGATTATCCTCTGCACTATTAAATAAGTGAGGGTCTCAAACTTTTAGAGAATGCAAAGTGTAAGTGTGGAGTTCAGCACTGCAGGATGACTATGGATGCTAAAACTTTACAAAAACTCAAAAAGCAAACAGATGAATCTGCAGAAGAAGAAACACTCCCTCATCAAGGAGTGCTGGTGGAATGAAATTGATTTTGACGATTACTGGAATTTAAGAAAATGTATATTTTTGTGCTTTCCAAGAGACAGTCCTCATTGAATGCTTTCTGCTCGTAATTGTTGCAAAAGAATCAGTCATTTTGTGGGTGGCAGTTTGTATGTAGTAGCTGATTTGTTTGCATGAAAAAACCCCAAACAGAACGCCCGTGGCTCTTCAGATGGTATGGGATCAGTACTTTTGAGTTACCTGCTTGTCTTTCAGTGAAACAAAAGTATGTACGTAAAACTAGAAAAGTGTTTCTCAGCATTAGCATTCCCTTTGTGTTTGAAGTGCAGTTGGGTAAATATTCCTGAACTCTGAGTCCTGACCTCAGAACTGTAGTTTAATAACTATAGCTTTAGTATATTCCATCATAGTGATCTCTCTAGCCTGCTATGTCACGGAAGCAGTCTAGTGTTTCTTCAGTATCTGTCCTTCAGGATATGTTTGTCTTTGTCTCCATGACACTTTGTTTTTTGAAAAGGTTTTTTATTTTCTTTATACTTGTGCTTGGGTTCAGTTTAACTCACACCTGATTTTCATACTGCAAGAGTAAGAAAGAGATAATGTTCATATATTAGTTACCTTCTGTGACTTGTAATTTGCTAGAGAAATTAGAGGGAAATAAGTCTTTAGATTCAGATCTTGAGAAACTGTGTGCCCATTCCTAACATTCACCAAGAAGATTGTTATCTAACATCAGGAATAGAAGACAGCACTGCATAACTCTTCATGCATTCATGTTTTGTGTGTGCTCTTACAAGTTTACCCTGCCTACAAAATAGATGATGAATCTGGCTCCACTTAGAAGCAGTGGGAGGCTTTACCTTGAGCAGGTGAGTCATTACAACATAACATTCCATTTTAATGCTGTTATGCAAAACCTTTTTTGATGTTTTCTTATGATGTATGGATTGTGCAGAATTTATGAAGGAAGCAATTAAGTGGGTGGTACCTGTGAATCAGGATTGTATCTAAAAGTATGCTCACTTACTGGAGTAGTACTATAATTATTTTGAGCAATCCCACCTCTAACACCTTAATATATAGCTAGAAGATGCTCTTTTACCCCTTAATAGTTCTTTGCCTTTTCTTTTCGCTGGTAAAGTCTTTCTTCCCATTATAAGTTAGCGTGAGTAAACCACTGAATTTAGCTGACTCTTGTAGCCTGAGACAATGTTACAGGATGACACTTCTTTACCCCTCTTGATACTGATCGTTTGATAAGCTTAGCTTAAAGTGAACTGTTTATAGGAAGCTGATGGGTGCTAGTTGGTGAGATATTTTAGTTGTAAAACAGCTTCAGTGGCTTGTGAGCTAACAACCTTACCGGACATAAGACATAGGTATATATTGAATGCAAAAATATAGTCCTGTATTAAAGCTTTCTGGAGAGCGTGGGTTGGTCTTTTGTTGTTTTGTTTTTAAGATACTTCCTCCACCCCACCTAAAACAGTTCGTGTTCTTCTGGTTTGGAAGAGTATTTTCTGTAAATTGTGGGTTGTACTATGCCATCTTGAAATGAGCTGTCAGCTGTATGATATAGAAACGTATTGTCATTCAGGAGATAGTGCTTAACTTCTTCAATAAAAATGACCACTGAAGAGCACAATATATTTCTTAATCATTTATTCTAAAATATTTCGTTACGAGTTGTAGCTCTAGTCTACAGTGCAGTTGGAAGATTTGCATTATAAAGTAAAACATTCCAGTTAAAATAAGATTTGCTCATAAATGATTCATTTGGCAGTTATTAAATCACATTCTAACTCCCACCTGCTGTAAGGAGTTTATCAGAGTATTTTAATGGCATGGCAAACAGCTGGCTGTCTATTAGCCGTTTAAAGTTGGAAAGCCACTGGCCAGTTTACTATGTTAGATTTGTTCTTTACAGGGAGTTATTTTACAAGCTGGATGGTGTTGGAAGGCATTTTGTTTTTAGTTTATGAATACTTTATTTCTGTGGTAAAGGAAGGATAAACGAGGTTTGCATACCAGGAAAAGTTTTAGTACCATATAACTAGATGAAGTGGCAGTTAGATGGCCAAAGGCCACTTCAGAATTAATGTGCCATTTGTTCTTGCCGTAAACGAAATCCAAATCTACTTGCCCTTCCAAAGCTAAGAAAATGAACATTTTACATTAGAGTTCAGCATAGAATGGGAAGATGACTGACTCTGAAGCAATCAGATGTGAATTCCCTCAGAACTATACTTTGTCCTCCTTAGTCTGGTGCGTATGGTACATAGTCGTGTCTACACTACCACTGTCTTTTTTTTAACATATGTCTGAGTACAAACTGAATGTCAGCAACAATTTTGAGAAGTACATGAAGTATGTGCACTAGTGTCTCTGTATAGTGCGTGTAGATGTTCTGTGATAAGGCAACAATATCTTTGCCACTAAAAAGTAGTCGGTAGCTGAATAGCGCAGTAGGTTTTTGTTTAGGAGTTGTTCCTTGCCTGGATAAAAGACAGACAGGAGTATGTAATGTAGACATCAGTTCTGTTTGGTACCAGAGCTGATCATATGATTAAACACAGCAGAGATGTAGCATATTTCATAAGACTTTGGCTCTTGGTGGGGTTATAACTGAATGCTTTTTCTCTTTATGCATAACGTCTGGTTTTGTTACGGGAATGCCAGAAAATTAGTGAGTATGTGTGCCACCAAGGCAATCCACAGAGCCCTGGGGTTGTAACTGTACTGCCTGTAACTTTGCAAGTGTTTAAGAAAGGAAGTTTACCTCAGTGTAGTTTGCAGGTAATTTGTATTGGTCTGGAGTTCAGAATATACTATAAATAAGAGCTCTAGTTTTATATATTAATTTAATTCCTCAGATAGTATCTGCACATGTGATTTGCATTGTTGGTCCCCTGGGCCCAGGCAGACTCCCTAAAGAAATTGCTAGGGCTCTGCAGGGATGCAGTGTGCTCATCTAGAAATCTAGATTAAAAAGTTGATTCCAAACAGGCTGAAGAAAACAGATGCTTGGTAAAGTTGAAAATAGTTCATAGATAGTATGGATTTTCAAGTGTTACAGAAATACAGATGTTTATGTTTGCGTTCCCGGGACAGTTTTTCAATGCTACTCTGAGCTGAGAATTTTTCAGACCAACGGGGGGCTGTGCCTGACCAGCTCTTAACTTTTCTTCATTGATGAAACTCTGATATCAGGAAGAATGTGTTCCTGCTTCTCTGTGTCTCTGTATATAGATACTGTTTCTGGATTATTTTTACTATTTTTTGCACTCGGATAAGTATGTTGGTTTTTTTTTTCTTTTTGCCTTTTGCATTTGCTGTTTTACTTTTTCTTATATTCTTGAGGGGAACTTGAGCTGAATTCTATAATACTGTTTATATAAGCATGTAGTCAAAACTACATACCTCTGTGTCAGGAGTGTGGCTTTTAAGTATATGTTAGGTAATAAATAGCATGAAAACAATAAACAAGTTGACATAATTATGTCTTTTCAATCATGATACTTTCCAGATTTAATCCTTAGATAAGATTCACAGTTCCGTGACTTGACCCCTGATAAGATACTAAGGAGAATTACACTCAAATACCCTACCAGTGTCACTTAAAGCAGTCACTTGCTTTTAGCATAAGCTCTGTGGAAACAGAAGCAGAAGGACTCTTACGTACGACTCATTGCTAAACATAGTATTTAGTTATACATGGGAGACATTCAGGGAAAATCTCAGGTGACAAAAGAAGATGTTTCAGAGCATTAATCCCAATATAGTAACATGACACATACTTACAAGTATATCCAAGCTTAAGTAATTAAATATTTTCTTGAAGACACACTATGATAATGACTAAGTATCCTGAGCAGATTAAATTTCTTTTTCCTCTCACATACTGCAGTTCAGCAGTGATCATTTGAAAGCCTGTCTCTCCTTTTGCCCTTCTGCTGCTTTTTTCTTTTAAGACCACTGGAGATTGCCTGAACACTTAGAAAGCAGACACTACATTCTCTGATCTCTTAAATACAAATTTAGCACCTCCCATTATTTGTTTGCTGCGTTATAACCATTATTTAATTTTGTTGTCTTGTTTTTCTTTCAGTATATCCAGCTTCTTCAGAATGACAGTCTAAATATACCTTTATTTGAAACCTTAATATCCTGTCCCTTATAGCCAAAATCTTTAGTTCAAAGAAATTCTCACTGAAACTGTTGAATGCCTCTGTCTCACCAGTGGAATAATTCCATCAATGTTTGTATTTAAAAGAGTACTGAGACTAGTTTTAAACTCAGGAAGTTCTGTTTCATTCCGTCTAATTCATTTTGGTTTACTCTTGTATAAGTCAAAAGATCAAGCCCAGATCAGTGTCAGTGCAGCTCTGACGTTTTGCGTCTAGCTGTGTTCATGCATTTATTACAGGACAAACTTTCCGTTGAGCCGAGCAGCCTCTGGAGAATTCTTGTTGCGTTGACTGTTTGAAAAGGAGAGTTAGCTGTGGGGGTTTGAGTTTTTTCTTCTTTTTTATTCCTACTTCTCTGTAATGGCTTATTCTCCTCTGCCTGAAAAAGTAGTTGCTTCCATTTTGAAGAGGTGCTGACGGGTAAAACTCTGCATCTGATTGCACATACACATTTGTGTTTGGTTTAGCATTCCTTGCTTCCTGCACACTGCATTAGACAGGTGAAGGAATACGGAAAGGCAGCAAGTCTGTATTGCTAAAAGAAATCTGATTTTTTAACGTAGTCACTGATGTCTGTGCAGAAACAAACAGTCAATAGTTAAGATTCCATTCCTTTTTTAGAGATTGTGAAATGATTTCTGCAAGCATTGGTGTTTAAATATTCTTTAATGCACTCTTTTCTCAGGCCTTACAAGTAAATGGGAAATGGCGATGTTAGCACAAGCCTCCACTTAACCTGCAAGCTGAAATGTAAATTTAATGAAGAATTGAAAATGGGGGACTGTTTTCCCTTCTAAGTGGTGTAACATATCCTATGAATTGCGCCTTCTTAAATTGCTTCTTTTCAAGGTGGACACTGGGTGGAGTACAGTCTAGATTTGGGGGAGGAGGGAGAATGTTGCAAGATGTCTCTAATAGGCTGTTCATGAAGGTGCATAACCTGCTTCGTAATGTTCTCAAGCTTGTTTTTAAATCTGTCCAGTTCTCTCCAATGTTTATTTAAACATTGAAACCGCTATGTGATACAAGTAACATAACGCTTGTCCTTATTCCCAACTGTTTGGCTAGATTAGCTGTAGACAAAACTGAAAGAGGAAAAAAAGACTTTAATTTACACGTTGAAGGTCATGCTTCTTGAAGACCTTGCGTGTATGATGCTATCTAATATGTTGCTAATGGCCACACCTAATATGATGAACTAAATTCTACTTATACTTGTATTGGGGGTTTTTGTCAAAATTGTAATTTTAGCTTGTTGTTTCTATAGCTTTCTCAGAATGAGAAAACTACTGCAGATTGTAGAGTCTCCCTCCCTGGAGATATTCCAAAGCAGTCTAGGCATGGTCCTGGGCAACCAGCTCTGCATGGTCCTGCTTGAGCCGAGGGGATAGGACCAGATGACCTTCAGAGGTCCTGCCCAAACTCAATCATTCTGTGATTCTGTCATTTACTTTGAAATTTAGTTGGGTAGAGCTAGAGTATACAACTATAAGCTGCTGTCTATAGGTATACAGCTGTTTACAGTATAGCTTTATTGTTTCTGTGCAGTGTCATAAAGAAGGACGTAAAAGGCAGTAGTGCAGTCAATCCTCAATACAACTGAATTATTTGATACTACTATGAGTTTCTGCTACTGAGAAAATACCACAGATTAAGACACTGATTTTTAAAGAAAGATTGGCATGATTAGAGCTGTTACAGGTAAGAGATCAAAAATAGCCTCAGTTGAATATGCTCCACTGGAAGCATGAAACTGTTTTTCTTCAGTTTTAATAGCGTGAAACCTAGATTGTCAAAAAATATCTCAGTCCAAACTGGAAGTAATGTATTGTCATGTTTTGAAAAGGACAGTAGACAGGCCTATTTTAAAAACAAGCCCACAACAATTCTGGTATGTGTAATGCTCTTTTCAAAGGCAGGCTTTTTTTCCTTTTTCCCCCTAGCTAAGTTCTTGTGTCTCCTAGTAATTTCCCGTGATGTAGTCAAACAATAGATTTCATCCAAAATCGTAGCTAGCACAAATAATTTCTCAATTCAAAACGAGTACATTACTAGCATGGAATGGAAAAGAGAAATGTCTAATTGAATTAATGTAGGCATTGTGTCAATGATACAGCCATTGTGATTAATGAAGATTAATTTCCTTCAGAATTAATATTCTAAGTAATGGTCTACTCTTGTCAAAGATGAAAAATATCAATGAATTCAGATTTAGTAGAGTAATATACAGTCTGAGTAAAGTACTTCAAAGTGCAAATCACCATTTATTATTTGTGTTTTTGCTACTTGGGTTAGGTTGTAGCTTTAAATGCCCTTCTGCATAGGCTGCTGTAACTGGTTCTAGGTATGCAAGACTGAATTAAGCTACTACTGGAATTATTTCGTTGTAATTGAGGGAAATGACTGATGAAATGGGAGGGATGTTGGCTTCGTCTCTTCCTGTTTGTGAACACAAATGTGTGCTCCTTGTCAGAAAACTCCGCTTTCTTTTGGGAAGGCAGCCAACAGTGAGTTCCTTTGGTAGAAAGAGCTATTCTACCACTATGGACTGATTTCAAAGCGTATTATCAGCTAGGCTAAGAGGTTGTTGAGAAAGGAGTGAGAAGACTGATTTATATTTTATGTGTAACATAAATGATGGGAAATGTACATAAGTTATTTGCATCAGTGTATTGTGCTATGAAGATATTTGAGCAGATGTTCCTATCAAATACATATTTGTGCCAAGTAAAAAGCAGCAACTGTTTATTAAAAGGAGCTTTATAAATATTTTATTTTTTTAATTTGTAGTTTATCATATAATTATATAGTAACAAAATTCTTCCATAAGTGTCTCTTGAGTAAATGATATTAACCTTTAATTAAGAAAACCCAACGGATTATTAGATTAAGTAGAAAATACTAAACACTTATTGTATATGCTTATAATCCCTTTTATAAAGCACTACACGTGTTGGTACTCAAATGATACCTTTTTTATTTATCTTTTCTCACTATTAATAGCTTCAAAAGGAAGATTATGTCTAATAAGATAAGCCATTTCCCATTCTTGCACAACAGAAATCAGTGTATTACTGAGTTTTACTTAGTATATTAAAGAAATCATGAGCGTGTTAAGAAGCTTAAAGATTAAGAACCTGTATCTTGAAATTCCTGGTTTTCTAAGATTTCTTAACCAAATACGAAGCTGCTGTCTGCAGCTAACTAGTATTAGATTGCTAGTTGCTGAAGAGCCATTAAAGGAAAACAACTTTGGTATCAGTTTTAACTTCCTGGGTTTGCAAAAAGTGATGAAGCAGTACCTGTTCTTGCCGCTAGCTTCAGCAAGTATAAGCAATTATCTTGTTCTGCATTAAGAATATTATTACATCCATTGATCCTCTTAGTGATTCAATAATCTGGAAAATCATTTCAAATTTAGTCTTTCATGTCATAGAGAGATGTCTAGGCTTTCCGGATAATATCAGTGTACAAGTTCTTCTTTGATATACTGACATGAGATCAAAGGGAGATGGATGTTGCTCTTGCATGACCGTAAGGATTATTTAGCAAAAAAACCCCAAACCAATTCACCTTGGAAAATGATTAGGACTTGCTGCTTGGTATTTGTAGGATTCTTTTCCTTTTCCCTCATCTCGCTACATACTGTTTAAAAAAACCTTTGAAACTTCAAATACAAAGAAAACGGATAACAACAACACAACCCCCTGTTATGCTATACATTTCCATATGCAGTTTTAGTCATGGAGCTGAAATTAAGAACTGCTTATCTTTCCCCAAATACTTCATTGTTGTTATATGATTTTTTTTAAAAAGGTGCAATTAGGAATTTTTTTTAAATATTCAATTTGTATTTAATGGATGAAATTACTTCCATCTTAAATATGCTTTTTTGTTTGTATCTTTAGCTGAAAGGAATACCCAGAATGCTCCTACCGTATCTTCTAGCCTACAGATTGTCCGGTTTGAATAAAATCATTAATTAGAAATAATAACAGATGATGTATTATTCATAGTGCTTTCCCATTGCTCTTCTATGATACTAGAAATCATAAATGTTAGAAAATTGCTGGGGTGGGGGCGGGGCAGGAATTATCAAGGATTAGAATATGATAAATTCCCTTAGTTCGTATTGTGTACATTAGATATATGTACATGGATAAAATTACTCTGTATGAATTTGTGTTGGAAAACCTGGCTGTGTTTTGCACTACTCTCAGGGTTATAAAGAAGTTGAGGCTCCTAATGCTGTTTTATTGCTTGTTAACACAAGTGATATTGTGAGATAAAATATTGGGAGAATTGAAAGAGACTGAAATTTTTGCTGGTAAATGTAGGTAAGTGTACTGGGCCAGATTCAGACAATGGGTCAGGCTCTCATGTGCTGCTCTCAAGTGTGAAGGGGCTGCATCAGTGTGAAGGTAAGGACAGGTTAAGAATAAAAGTGTTTGCCCTCTCTGGAAGTCCGAGAGCACAGGGTGTACTCGAGTAGGCTGTTCTGAGACAAGGCTTAGGAGCAACACCATTAGCAGTGGGGAAGGCTCACTCAATTCCATAGTATGGGAATTCAGTACGCTGTTACTGAATTATAATTTTAAAAAAATTGGTCAGGAAACTCATCAATTAAAATCATAAACAACTGAAAAAAAGTTACAAAACCAGCAGTGAAAACTGCTTGGTTCTTTTATCTGTACTTGAAACATGGGGATGAAAGGTGAATCTTGTCTTCTGTGCTTGCAGGACTCAGTATCACAACTGAACCTGGCTCGGATGGTTTTCCTCCAAGAATCTATTGCGAGTGCTGCTGGTAAAGAGCTTTAATTTTGGAATTCTCATGTTGATTTGAGAGAGTATCTCCTTCTCAGAAAATCAAAATGCACGTTGACTTTCCGATGGCCTCATTCTTGAGGTGTGGTGTCTTGTTGGTTTTGTGCGAATCTCACTTTTGTCTCTTCCCTTCACAAGATGTGCTTGTCTTTTTTAAAGTATGTTTTTTTATTAAAAAGATAAAAAACTCAGATGAGATAGTGGTTATTTTGTATGTAATTAGAGGAGGAATGAAATGCCTGTGCTTTTGTCTTGAAAAAATTTGGCAGATAAATTTTGGGTTTTCAATTCTTCTGCAGATGCAATGAAATCCACAGCTCAGTTAAGAGTTCATGTTACCTTATGGAGAAAACATCTTGCCTTCTTTCTCTGATGAGTTAACTGGAAATAGATCTTGTTGTGTGAACACCTTTATAATTCAAAGGGTTGCTTTATTTTTAATCCAAAGCCAGGAATATGGAAAACACTTTCCAAATTACAAAATACAGACACCAAAATTTCAGTTTATTTCTAATTAAATTGTGGACGAAGTAGAAAATAGTATCATGAAAATGCTTGGAAGGCTAGAAAAGAATATTCACAGTTTCAGACTGGGAGAAGGAGGGGGAGTAGAAAGAATGAAGAAGTGAAAGTAAGTGAAGTTACCTCAAAAAAGGCAAAAGTCCTTTCTGTACTAATTGTGTTTGAGTATTGAGGAGATGGAGTTTTGTGACTCTCTGTTGACTTCCACTATTAGGTGAAAGGGAGCCAGGGATTTTTTTTAATAGAGACTCTCCTGTAAAGAAGGAGGGAAACAATAGCTAGCTGTCACAACAAGCTGATACATACCTTTGATCAGCCAAATGAATGTTGCAGGCATTTCTTATAGAAAGGAGATTGCTTATCGATCTATATCAAAATATGCATGCTAATCCCAGGCAGCAGAGAGTATTTTCAAGTGGAGTTAATAATCTGATTGCTGTCCTGTCTGGTGCAATTCACTGAACTCGGAGCTCTAATCAGTCTGGGGTCTTGCAGTCAAATGTATTTTGCTGTTTAAATTTGGATTTGTGACATTGATTGAGGAGTCCTTGTAAAGGTGTTGACAAATCAAATTGTTTGTTCCAGTAGTGTTTTGCTAGAGATCAAGTCCAAAGTAATAAGCAGTGAATTTGTTCATTACTAGTAGGGTGAAAGGAATGATAAAATTCACCTGCATCGCTATCACAGGAACAGTATCAATAAAAGATATGCTTTGAGTGAAGAAAATGTACTAGTATTTGTGGTTAAATGTGATGAGTGATGAAAACTAAAATAGAACACTGTAATTCAAGAGTTACTTAATAGCTTGGAGAAAAATAATACTTTTTTATAGCAGCTTTACAAAAATGAAGGGAAGAGATAAGAAAAAAGGAAATTGTAAAACTTTTGGATTTAAATGAGTTTCTCAGATTAAAAAGTGTTAGTGAAAATACATTCTTTACAATGCAAATAATCGGTCTTATTCATGTACTGTAGCTGTGGCTATTCTACATGCATGTTAACTTTGATTAGTTAAAATACTGGGATGTGTTCATTCAAAGTGTAAGATTTTGCATGATATTCCTCAAAAAAGGATTTTGGAATGAAGGATAACAAATTTGTGCTTTTTGTGAGGTCTGTAAGTGGAATTCTCAGATAATATATTGTTCAGTTAATTTATATAGTATTAATATATATTATATAATAT
>VZSC01014581.1:188375-240189 GCA_013398225.1 Steatornis caripensis
CTCCCAGGTCCTTCTCCGCAGAGCTGCTCTCCAGCAAGTCAACCCCCAGCCTGTACTGGCACATGGGGTTGTTCCTCCCCAGGTGCAAGACCCTACACTTGCCCTTGTTGAACTTCATGAGATTCCTCTCCGCCCAACTCTCCAGCCTGTCCAGGTCACGCTGAATGGCAGCACAGCCTTCCGGTGAGTCAAGTTTAATTACTTAAATAAGTTTAATTACTTAAATCTAAATTAAAAACAAAATGCTGAATATGCTGAAAGCCATAGCTTCACATTGCTTTTTTTTTTCACTTTATTGCAGATATTTTTTTACTTTATTGCAGATATATTTTTAAATGGTCAAAACTTGCCTATCTAGAAAAGTAACTTCAGTAACTCATATGTTTTTTAAAACTTCAGTGTTTTTTTCCACATACTAGCAGTTTACTCTAAATGTATCCATTTGATTTATTTTAATCTTTCAGTCTTTATACTTTCTGCCCTACTGCTGTTTAAACCCTCTGATCAATTTTGTCATTTTCCATCTGATTATTTTCAGCTGTATTTTTTTTTTTTTGCATATTGAGTATATGTTGGTGTAGTCAGGTAAGTTCTTTTCCTTTTTGTTGTGGATGATTTTTTTCCCCAAAAAATACTTTTTTTATAAATACATATACATACACACAAGTGTGCATGCCCACAAGCATGTCAATCCTTCATGTGGGTTCTAATAATAACAGATGTTGACTAGCCAAACTCCTCCTGTCTGTGCTTGGTAAATCGCAGCTTGCCCTACTTCAGGTCATTCAAAATACTTCTATAACCGTCACTTTTCTGGCTCATAGCCTAACAATGTGTTTGCCTGCACTTCTATTTAACTGTACTTACGCACCAATAGCTGTTGTGTTCAACAGAAATTACTTGTTTTTCCTTCGAAGAACCTCTGAAGTTTTTCTGCTCTACCAGTGGTTTCTTGTAGAGTTGTCATCCCTGGCTTCATTAGGGAATGGTGATGCCCAGTTTTGTTGCAAACTTGATGCCAACAAGCTCTTTTTTCCTTTCTCTTAATTCTTTTTCATACTTTCTGTTTTTCTCACAAAAAAAATCTCCAAATATTAGCTGATAGGTTGCCTGACTTTCCTCTACCTGTAGAAAAATTGAAGGTTTGAAGTTTTTTCCTCTGAAATTGAGGGACAGTCGAAAGCATTTTCCTCAGTTGGGAATTAAATGATATGGAAGTTAGGGAAGACTCATTTCAGCTAGCTGCACTGGAAAGTAAGGGAATATTTCTGTCCTTGGCCCACTAAGTAAAACTCTGTAACTACCTCTGAAAATGACATTTTGAGATAAATTTTAATTATTATCCTGTTAGCTTTTGTGCTCTTATGCACAGTACCCAATTGTCATCCTGAGGTTTAAAAGCCTTCATAAGAGGGGGAACTTCTCTTTGTTTGTTTGTACAGTGCTGAGTGCATGTGAGTTCTTGCCTGTAGCCTTTGCTGTAATACTTCATGCTAAGTCTTTATTCATTTGAAGTTTTCTTTGTTGCAAAATGGCTGTGAAATAAAATAAGCAATGTGAATTATTTGGATGGATTCTTGACCTTAGCATCTAGTCATGGGCTCAAGAGAAAAATCACCTGGAGAAAATTACATACCTGTAAAATTGTACCAATAACAGAAAATTAAAATGGTAGTATATTCGTTTGCAGCTTCTTTCTAGCTTTGTTTAAAGTTCTTAATTTTATTTAGTGGATGCAAAGACTAATTTTTTTCCTTTTCAAATGTGTAACTCTTGAAAGAATGCAGAAGAAATAATTGGCTTGTATCTATTCTGTACTGTAAACCACAACAGAGTCTAATAATATTCACAGCCAATAAATAATGCAAGACTGGCAGGCTGTACAACCCTGTTTAACAGCAAAGACTTCAGGAAAGCACACAGAATCTTAAGTTCTTTCATTATTTTTGACATTGATTTGTCATTAAGAAAATATATTAGTTCAGGTTAAATTGATCTGAAACATCCATTAATATAGGTGATAGATTCCTCCTTTTTTGTTTCACTTCCTTGATACCTCAAATTAAGCAATGCAGAAAAAGCTAATTGTACTGAATATTTTCTCTGATAAATTTTGTTCTGAAAATGGGACTGGAGATCTATGATGACAGGAAGATACAAGTCTGTGTTAGGCTTGCTGCTAATAAGGTTGGGTATAGTTGACATCATCCACCTATAAAATGGATTAAACATTACTTACCAAAATGTACCAGAATATATTCACAACTACGTCTAGAGAATTAATGACCCCAAAGGGCAGAGAGGTGCTTTTTGATATCCCACATAGATTTAGTTCTTATATTGTTGCTTATCCATATAATTTGTGCCAGCTAAAACTACTTTGTGTGCTCCACGTGGTTGAGAATCCACAAATACTCTATTTTTTACAAGTGAAAGCAGTTTTGAAGTTCACCGTTTTCCCAGAGGGGATTTCTTTCTCTGTCCTTTCACTGAATTCCTGTNATGGTTGAGAATCCACAAATACTCTAATTTTTACAAGTGAAAGCAGTTTTTGAAGTTCACCGTTTTCCCAGAAGGGATTTCTTTCTCTGTCCTTTCACTGAATTCCTGTTCTGCTCCTTACCTGCCTTCCTCAAAGAAACAATTCAAAACAATTGTGGTGGCCAGAGATACAAGACTTGCTTAGCTCTTTCACAAGAGGATGCAAGTCTAACGTTTCATATGCTTTGTTAGGTTCTTTGCAAAATTGTTATTTTTTTCTTTTTATTTTTAAGCAACAAAGCTAGAGTAGTAATTTATTTTGCTCCCCACAAGAAGTTGTCTCAATGAAATGGCACAGAAATATGAGGCAGTAAATAATAGTGAGTTCTGTAAAATGTGTATGGTATTGGAGTATTATGTACAACTATGTCTATATGCTTTCCAGTGTATCTGTATTTGAGGTACACGTTCCTAAAAAGGGGTTCGTGGAACAGCCCCTTTTCAGAGTCTGCTTTCATATGTAATTTGCCTGGTTTAGGTTCATTTCAGTAGGTGGTTTTGTTTTTTGCTGAACATAAAGCAGACCTGAGAAATTGAGAACTATTCCTAATAACTATCAGTCTTGGAAGAATTCTGTACTAGTTCTGAAGAAGAGCTCTGTCAATATCTGAAGAAAAAATGGTTACAATGCAAGTGAAGTAAAGGCAATAATATTTGCCACTAGGTGTTTTTATAATGATAACTTTGTCTTGATTGTAGTGTTATGTTTCAAGCATCATAGGTAGAACACAGAGAGAAACTGTAAGGGGAGGATTCTTCGGATCTTAATGACTGCCTTTGGGGTTGGGAGAGGAGAGATGGAAGTCAAGATGGGAGAAGGAAAATGCTTATACCAGTGCCAGAGGGGTTGTGCTTATCAGCCATAGTGAAGTTCAAAAAAGAACATGTAGGGGAATCTTTATTACTCGTAACTACTGTTCTTAGAAATCAGAGCTAACACTTCTTGTGGAGTTAAGACCTGTGTCTTATTAGTATTCAGTAGCATGGTAAATAACATCACACTCGAACATTTATCTTCTTTCACCGATTTATTGTTTTCTTAGTATATTTCTAAGTATAAATCTTCATTTGGTAGGAAACTTCTTGAGGTATGTCCACTGGTTCTAAAGTAAATCTGTTGGCACTCTTTTATTCAAGTATGTAAGGTAGACTTCCTGCAAAAAATATTCCTTCCTAAAACCAAAGATGTAAATAAATGGATCTCAGACTCCAGTGTTACCAGGCTAATGTCTGCATGTTGAATTTAACTATAGGTTAAAAACAGCTGTTTTTTACTTAGCTTGGCTTACTGCAGTCTATAAGGTTCTAAGAAACAAAAGTAAGAAAACACTATGTTTACAGATAACTTGCCTTAAACTCTGCGTGAGTGTCTACAGGATACAGCCATCAATTTTGGACTGTGTGGAAGTGCTATACTTGACATTCTGGACCATTTTTTAAGCAGTTTTAATAGGTCTTTTGTACTGTGGAGGGTTTTTATGCAATGTCAAAATTTATACATGTTTCATTGTAATTCTTTTAATATCTGGGCATAAAAAGCTAACAAACTTCATACATATTTCATGTTCATGTTTCAAACTTATCAGACATGGAGGTGATCCAGACACGCCTAGCCAAATTCCTTGTACTTCTGCCAGGTAAGACACGGAAAAAGAAACACTCATGAAGTCTAGAGTTCTTTCTGACACACATCAACTACAGTTACAGTAAGACTGAAAGCATGGTATGCTATCCACTAATGCATAGTGACTTATGACTTTAAATTAATTTTGGTACCAGTAGGACCGTGTATGCGTTACGCACATGCGTGAGTTCCTACCTGAACAAGTAGTTTTCATATTACAGAGGTAGACGAGGGAGTAACCAGTTACAGCAAGAAGAAAGAAGGCAGAGAAAGAAGTGATCTGTCAAAATAATGTAACTGTTTAACTTCTTATGGCAAAAATATGCATAACTTATTGAATTTTTGTTGGTATACAAAAATGTAGAAATTTGTGTAATGTTGACTAAACAGATCTTACTGTACCCGTGATGGGTTTTTTTGCATTTTAGTGTGATAAAAAAAAAAAAAAGAAAAATCACTTATACCAGCAAAGTGACCATATTTCCTAATTATTTTTCTAAATAATTTGTACAGGACTTTTGTGTTGGAAAAAGTTTCCAATGGATTTTCAAGATGTTAGGAAGGATCTGTAAAACCATCCATAGTGCTGTAAAAGCAATGAAAAACATTTCCCAACGTCAGCAAGCTTTCATAAAGCAGATTTTTCAAGTACACTTTTGAAATGAAATAATTAAAATGCATCTCTCCATTCTGTTACCATTTTATTTTAAATCAAAGAATGTCATATTGACACTTCATGATTTTTTTAATAATCTACCATTTATAATGACCATGTTTAATTGCTCTAATTTAAAAAGGCGCTATCTGATTGCCTGCATGCATATAACAAAAAACATAATTGTCTTGTGCAAACCACTGAATAGATTTAGGAATCTTCAATAACAAAATTACATTAATAGCATATGCTATTAAAGATGATTGATGGCAAAATTGGAAGCATACTGGTTTTACACCACACAAAAGAGTGCGGTGCTTTGAAGATGGTTCTGAGAGTGTCAACAGCAGTACAAAGAAGAAAAACAGTGTAATACTAAAAGTCCCACTTCACTAAAAAAAATGGATTTGGTAGTGGGGTAGATCAAGTTTTATTTTACTTGAGATTACAATAGTTCTCTACTTTTTCTGAATATCTCTTGTGTACGTGAATACATATTTCAATATATATTGTGCTTAAAGCTGTTCAAATGCTTGCTTTGTATCACAGAAGAATAAGAAGCTTAACTTTATAGCCAGGGTTTCAGAGACCAGAAAAATCTCAGTTCCATGTTACCTCTCGGTTTGTTTAATCCATCTTTGACTGCAGTTCCTACTGTGAACATACAAGCAAACACGAGTTCCATTGATCAGTTTGCAGTGTTCTGTGCTTTGAAAGCCTGATTCTGAATTTAAAAGACATCAAAACTCTGTAGAAAAAAGAATATGAGGAAAGTGGTGAAGAACGTAACATTCTTAATGTGCAAGTTGGTTTGAGAACAGCTTCTGTTTTTGTTGGTAACCTGGTTGTAATGTGAAGATCTCTAAAACTCCAGGGTTTTACAGCAGGCATATTTTTAACACATATATTACTTCTGCAAGGACATGAATGTGAATTATATTTACCCTACTACAGTTTCACATTATGCTTCAGATTTTTATTTTTTTAAATGTGTTTTAAAGTAGCACTTATTTTTCCATGTCCTTCTGAGATTTACAGTGCACGTTTTGAAGTACATTTGGTATTCATCAGTTTTCTAAATGCTAGCATGTTTTTCTTTTATATTCGTACCTAAAGTAATGGCTGGAAATGAAGATGGCTTATTTAACAGGTACACTACCCTCCTCTTCTTTTAATTACTGTGCTTAGTAACAGTGTAGTCAGGAACGCCACAACTCTGTGAATGGGTTCCTTCACAGTCACAATTATTCATATATTGCCCATTTTTCAAGTGAATAACTTTTAAAATGATTTGACTAATCTTTTGTTATTGTAAAGTTATTTTGTATGTACTATACATAAACATATTTTCCTATGCAAAGAGTGTGAGTGGAGGGGGAACCATTTCAGAGAATGACTGAAATGCTTTACTTTTTTGTCAAAAGCTGTTTAAGAAAGCTAAAATATTTACACAATACCTACACTAGTGAAACATCCCTTTGCCAGTTTAGCATTGGTATCTGCATCAATGGTGGTGGAAATATAAAGCCAGTTTGAAAAAGAAGCACCATTGGAATAAAATATTTGTGTTGAAGTTTCTGAAGGGTTCTTTTGATGCCTTCTGCAGACGTTTTAGTTGCAAACTTTTGTTCACGATTACTGGGGGAAGTTCCTTAGGGTTTCTAGTTCTGACATGGAAAAGTTGTGGGAAGTGGCAATATAGGATCTGAGCCACACTAAAACCAACTTCTTCAAGACAACTGACTACCTAAAGCTACCTCCAAGTTTCCTCCTCAAAGGATTATATAATCTTTCAACTTTCAGACATCTCTTCATCTCTGCCCATCTCTTGTGTCTGGAGTTTACCCAGGGGATAGAAGTTCTCTTGTCCTCTTATTGGCTGTCGTTATGGGAAAGTGCGCTCCTGGCTTCTCTCTCTTTCTACCTACTTGAACTGATTAACTGTTTAATATCTTGACACACACACGGCTTGCTTGTTAAGGATGCCTACTTCCTACTATATACTGTCTGTTTGTCATATTGTATTGTCAAAACATAGGTTTATGTTTTTCTTTTACTGTAGCTTTCATGTGTAAATGAATGAAGGAATTAGATTTGCTGAGTTCAGATCACTTTTTGAACAATAATTGGCACAATACATCATATTTTCAATGATAGTTAAACCTAAAACTGAGTCAAAGTAGTTTATTTTTTAAATTTCCGGTGTCTCATATTGACAGTTTCAAGCTAATGAAATTCTTTTATAAACACCTAATTAAGAATGCTGTTTATTTTTTTATATGTAATGCGTACCGTTACAATATGTCAACAGACATCTGTACTATTTCAAAAATAGTTAGAATTAATAACTGGATTTGTACTGGTGAATACTTCCAGGAGCACAGATTTAAAGTGGCTCCTGTGTTTTTGTCTGGTTTACTGCTTTATTTTGTTTCTTACATTCTTAGATAATTGGTGTGAATCAAATATTTTGCATGAAGTTTATGAGTATGATAGTCCTTTCTTAGAGCTCAGGCTGCTGCAGTTCTCTATTTTAGGACTGCCGTTGTCCAATCATGAGGAAAAGGAGCAAGTATTCTTGCTTTTGTCCTGTGACTTGGATTTTTTGTCTTAGTTTCTTTGTACTTTATTTTTGCACCTTATAATCTACTTACACGATAGTTTAATAAAAATCGTTAGGGAGGATTCAGTTGATAATGTGGTATCACTCATGCATATTACTAATACATCCTCAAGAGAATTTTCCATCTGTAGTAATCACTGCTGACAAATAATATTTTTTGCTTTCTTCAGAAAATTCTTTTGTACTGTAAAAGACTTTCTGATGATCTCAAAGAGGCACAGAATCCTTTCAGTTTACCTGTACAGTTGTAGCTGTATTTTAATACCTCATTAAAAGATTTTAAAATATTTTGAAATAGACGATTTTTCTTTTTCTGGCAGGCAGATGGAGGGGTACTGCCTGCAGGACCCACTTTGTCAGCATGAAACTAGTCTCATAAATTTTTATTGAAATGAGCTCATTACTTTTAATTTTTACCGGCTCTTTAGTGATTCAAGGGATAGTTTTAATTTTTTAAAAAACAACCTTGATTTAATTACTTAAATGTATGCATTATTGTTAGACATTTGAGTTGGCCTTTCCAAGGATGGTATTAAAGAAAAATATATTGTTGACATTTAGACTATTGTTGGTGCAGTTTCTGTGATTAATTAGGGCTAAGAACATTTAGACACATGTTTTGTCTGCTGATTGGCTAGCTCTTCCCTTCTCCACCTTGCTTCCGCCGTCAAGGTTTAAACTTTGTTCAGGACGTACTGAGCAGCTCTTACCTATAATTAGCATTTCTCTGAATGTAACAGAGGCAGTTATCAACTTCGAGGAAATATACCTTCAGGTGCTTGAGTTCATTAAATGTGTAACTTTTCTCATAGCTGCACGGTACATAGCATTTTTTCAGTGATATGGTGAGAAAAGTACTTTTATAATAGTAATTCACTGACAACATTTGAAGTGAAAATTGCCACAGTTCTTGAATCTTTACACATTTCCGTGACTGATCATCATTTCCTTAGAATTCCAGAGACTTGTGTGAATCATGCCTACAGGGTACATATGTTAGACGTTAACGAGAAAATACTTCCCAGAAATCAAACTTAAGATTCTTAAAGCTTTTGAAGTGCACCTACAAGGTTGAATGATTTAGGACCTTGTAGAACAGAATGAAGAACTAAAAAGTCGGAATGACTATAGTCATAAAATTACTTGTTAGTTATCAAACAAAATAACTGATGCTGCGTAACTGTGGATCTATTTTGGGTGATATGTAGTCTTGAAATGCTTAGTCATTAATGTACAGAACTAATCTCCAGTAGTACGTTCTTTCAGTAATCTACATAGGTACAACTATCACATCTTACTAAATGCGGCTTAGAAGAATAACATATGTAATAGCTATATCATCAGAAGAATCACAATATTAGGCATTCATCTAAGTACATCAGTGAAACGAAGATCTAATTTTATATTCAAGGCAAGTAATTCCTACTGTATGTATCATTGAACTCCTTCCAGCTACAGGCAATCTTACAAACTTCTCAGTAGTAAATACTTTTATGAATTTCTTTATCATCATGTTGCAGTCTCCAATTAGTATTTCAGTGGTCTATGATAATATTTAGCATTTTTTTTGCACTAGGTTTTAGTATAATACATTCAGTGTTGTCTTTTAAACTTTCTAGCCTACCATTGAAATTAAAACAAAAAAGTTCCCTGGTGAAACATGCGTTCATATATGTATGTAAAATTAGATTTTATGATACTGACAATTTGTGTATTATGTTAGACTTTAAAGTAGGTCTGGTCCTTACCCAGGGCTATATGGCTGCCCTTAATCATGCTATGTAGGACTTTTTTCCACAAGTGAACTAATTAAAATCAATACACAAAAGAATTTACCTCATTAGTAAGAGTGGTGGAATAGGGTGCTACCTTGTTATTCAAGCATGGGTATTTAACAGGCTTACAAGATTTGACTGTGTTGCGCTACTGGTGCAGTCACTCTAAGCATTGCTAGTAGGTATGACAGGACTAAATTAAGCTGTTTTGTCACTCCTTACAATAAAAGAAAAAAATATGATGTTAAGGATATTTCAGTCACTTCAAAATGAACCTGTATGTTTTTTTGGTTCCTACAATATTATTAACACACGAAACTTTATATTACTCATTTGAACATTCTTGTGTAAGTTTCATGAACACTTAAGAATGTATTAAGACAAACTGTCCAAGAGTAAGTGGATTTAAATATAGATGCTGTAAAAACTGAAAAAAGAATTGTAAGCTTTCTGAAATGACATGGTTAAGATTTTCAAAACTTATCAGTCAGTTTGGTTGTGTTTGTATTTGCAAATGGAGTTGTTAATCAAAATTTTGGAAGAATGGTCAGCATGCACTTAAAGTGTATTCAAAATGTCACTAAGGATTTTCTAGGTTAAAGGACTTAAAAAAAAATCAAACCTCAACATTTAGGTTTTTTTAATCCACGTATTGAAGTTGGCTACTACTCAGGACACACCCAAAATTTGATGTTTTTTCACCGTAATGTGAACGATCACGGTGTCTCAGTGTTTGCAGTACTCTGGGAGAAATGAAATCTTTACATACACTGATTATCTTTAACTTAAATTCTACAATACGATTAACTCAGAATTTCTGACTCTAAACAGTGGAGAAAAGCTTAATCTAAACTACTACTACAATTAATCTAAGTTACTACTAGCTTTCAATTTTTTAAATTTAATTGGAACAGAAAACGACTTTTGCTGATTGTTCAAGCCACACAGTCTTTCAAAATCTCATTTTTCCTGCATTTTTTTCAAAGTGTTCTACAAAAGGCAGGGGGGGAGGTGGGGCAGTAGCGATATCTGTATACTTCTTTAAAAGTTGTCTAAATCTGGTTATAGATATCAAATATACTGGATATAACTAGGTTGTGAATACGCTCTTATCTTTCACTTCGAGTAGTTGTTTTTCAGACAGCTGACTCTTGACTGGTGAAAATATGTGATGGTTTTGTTACTGGGATTAAGGACACAAGCTAAGTGTTTTAGAAGTTCTCTGTCTCCAGCATTGGTATTCTGAATGGGTACAGAAGAGCAGCTTATTCGAATAGGTGTATAATTGCCAGGTGTTCTTTGTGTTTAAAACAAAACTTCAAAACCAGTTTTGAATCACTCCAGTTCATTGCCAACTTATTTTCTTAATGAATAAATTCCATAATCTTTTTTCCTGTTTTTACTATTCTCACGATGAGAAGGTCTCTAGCTTGCTTGCTGCTGTGAATTGTTAAATTTGGTTAGGTGGCACGAGAATAGTAATTGGTACTAAAAAGCTGGATCAAATTTTAAGGCCAGTGGTAATATCTGGAATTTTTTTTTCCTCTGGTCATACATAGAAAACTCTTGAACTAAAGATCAGGAATCCAGTATTTATGTATATGCAGAAAAGATGAAGTAACATCGAAATTGTCCTGATTTTAATTTCTTATAGAAAAAAGGTAAGTGCCTTGGTGTGCTATAGAATTATGTTACAATACACAAAGTCATTCATTTTCCCTAAATGATTCATAGTTTTGCTAAAATGTGTTGTGAAAATTCTCTTACCTGCTTCCTTCACCGTCCTCCCCCCACAAATTTCTTGCACAATTAAAATACTTTGTCAGATAAATTCTTTGAATGCAATGTCTAGGTAGATATGCCATATTAATTTAAATGAATAGATGCTTCTAGCAGAACTCGGATCAAAAGTATTTCCACCGAAGATGAATAAAAGAAGCAACTTCTGTAAAAATGGTGAAGAAAAAAATATTCAAAGCAAAAGAATTTAGAGAGTAAGATAAAGTTATGAATCTTCATAAAAATATACAGCACTTGTCTCTAATGTGAAGTGATATGCTAATAGATATAGAAAAATGAATTTTATACAGTATTATGAGACACAGCTATAATACAGTAGTTATGTAAGGAATAATAGTATTTTCACTGTGCAGTCATGAAGATTGGGAGTGTGAGCATTTCTGGTTCAAAAGGAACAGACTTTGCTCATTTACGACGTAGTCTGCATATATAAATATATAAGTATGTATAAAAATCTTTATGAACATATGCCGTTTCATATTTCTCCTAAAACAACTGTTGCATTAGTGTCATTTACTTGTGCAAGAGGTGAAGACCTTCTGTAGTTACAAATCTTTCAAAACTTTTGGTTTCTTTTTTCTTCAGTCTTATTTTCTTATTCCAATACTCCTAAATGAAGTTCACACCAAATTTACTGTCTTTAAAAGCACTGATGAAAGACTTCTAAACAAGTTTATTCTGATTTGAAACAAGCCGACGTCCTTCTGTACTTACTCTTATTTTTCCTTACTCATCAAATAAAAGAAGCTTTACTAGCTAAGGTTTCATCCTTGAGTGATTAAGAGATTTAAAAAATAATAAAAAAAAATTAATTTCAGACTAATTTCTGTATCTGCTTTGGAAAGCAAGTATTTGTTTTGTTTACCTATGTTTTTTGGTATATTTTTACTGTTACAGACATTTAAGGAGAAGGTGCAGAGTGTAAATCAGCTGGTGTTGCTTAGATCAGTATCTTGAGTCACTGAAACTGTTGTTTTATATGCTCTCTAATCTCTCGTCTGGAGGTTGTTGAATTTGATGGAGAGACTTACAGACTTTAGTCATCTATTAAATCTGAAAGTTTTGTAGCAGACTACTGGTACGTGGTGTATGTTCCCTACCAGTGATCATCCACTGCTGTTGTCGCTCTTGTAAAGTGCTCTAAAACTGCTCAGCTAGTTGCAGTGTTTATAAAAAGGAACCCGTAACATAAAATCATTTTAGTAGATAGGATTTCTATGAATGCCACTGTCCTTTGAAGCACAGCAGTGAAGAACATCAGGTGTTTGAAAGTGTGAGCTTGCCTTATGTGAAATAAAGGCTGACTTCTGTCTCAACACTCTGGATCGTGTAAAACTCTGCGCGGTGTGGAGGTGAATAATATTTAAAAATCTCCTACTAAAAATCCTGTACAGTGAGATTAGGTGGTCTGCATTATGCAGGAGATCAAACCTTATCAAGAGGTTTTCTTTCTTAGAAATGTGAGGCTTTCCTGTACATGTAGTGGAGACATACCTGTACAGACAACGGCAATTCCCTTGAGAAGCATTAGCAAACACTTCAGCAGTGATAATTCTCAGTCTATCCCCATCCTTTTAAAGGACCTGAAATCTTACGCTGAGTGTGCAAATAAGGAAGTGTTGATAAATAACTGGAGCATTAGAACCTTTTGAAAAGTGAGTTTTCTATCCTTAAAATGGGATTTAGCGCTATCTTCTTCCATTGGTGTTTCAATAACTCCTATTTTAGACGGAGATAAAGATATTACTGTGTTCTTGACTATCCTTTTTATGCATTTAGAACTTGTCATTTGAAATTTTTTGTTTATAGGTGACAACGTATACTAACAGTCTTTGAATAAATTGTTTTACAAATTATTCACAATGGTGATGCTACGGTTCATGTGATCTTAGTATGTTTAAACTCTGGGTCATGACTGTTCTACTGCTTTCTAGGTGTGTTCATGCGTTTGCAGGATGTAGTTGCTTACGGTTATGAGACAGTAGTTTAGAATCTGTCTTCAGTTTCAATAGCTGCTACTGCCTTCAAGGGACTTCTAAAAATGATCAGAAATACTGGGCTTATTTCAGCATTTGGGCATATCTCCTTGGACTGGAAGACATGATGTAATGATAGGTTTCTCTGGCTGGGGGTGGCCTGACTTACATTTGGGATATGACTGGCATACTGCGTCTGTATTCCCTCAGTCACAGAAAATATTTCGCGCACATGTTGCAGTGCTTCTGACAAAATCACCCAGTGTGCAGCTATGACAAAACCCCACAAACAGTTGGTGCCTTCTCCACAGTGTCTTTTGCACACACGAAAAAGGAAAAAGTTTTTAACATCTTCATGATTGTAAAACTGGTGAACACCTTAGTGATTATGGAAAAAATAGCAGGCAGAAATGTGCTCATTCCACACCTCCTGCTAAACACATACATGAAAAAGTCAGGAGAGATTTGTAGGTGTGATCGCTGTTGTTTAAAACTGGGTTCACAGAGTATAAGAAGAAAACAAATCTTAAATTATTTGACTCACAGATACATTTCAAATGTTAAGAAAAATAATGCAACTGTTGGTTCTCTGATCAAAGCAGATTCAAAAACACGGGGAGCTGTAAGAAGTACATATGCTTAAAGAGTCTGCAAAGTTGTTTAACTGAATAAATCCAACACGGTTTCATTACATTTAAGACCAGCTGTTAGGCACAGTCAGGATGCCAATATAAAATCAACATATGTAATCTTGGCCAACTTGGGTTTTTTCCCCTCGCAGAGGATACTTGTGCCAACAGCATGTGCTGCAAAAGGACTAAAGCACAGTCCCATTACCACTGCAGGGTACATAATTACATGAATTTACCTAAATATGGAAAAATTGTAACAAATAGGGGAGGCTTGGCAGATATTTTGGTTTCACATTTGGTATTTGGCATAACACGGTGTCCTGTTTAATTCCCATTGCTGCTACTTAGTATTTCCTTTAATTGTGGAGCACATGGCAGCTCTTGTTCTATTTAATTTTCGTATAGCTGCTCTCACATTTTGGCTACAAGCACATTACATGAAAAAGCACGTAAGTATAGATTATACTGTACTACACCCTGAGGGTATAGCATATAAAAATAGTAATTTCTGATGCATAAAAGCTTCTTGCATATAGAAGTTAATCAGTATTTTAGAAAATAAGAACAAGACAGAGTTTGTATGGGTGCACATATTGAGAGTAGTTCTAGTGTCTCAGATTGGTAGAGAGGAAGGAAGGAGGAAGAAGATCTGTTCCAAACCTCAACTAGTAGCTTTTGGTCTATTTGGCATCCTTTTGCATCTGCAGTCAGGGGACTAATGTTGCCTTCCTTTTCTATAACAAATCCCTTATTCCTGTTGTTTACTACATATGACTTGCCGTGTTTTAGAATGTTAATCAAAATCCTAAAATGTCCAAGATTTTCAGTGACCTTGAGGATAGGGTCAGGAATCTCATGTACACTTAAAGCAGAAAATTAAATATGAAGATCAGGGCTACATTGAATTTGAAACACATACATTGTTACAGAGTGAGTTTTTTGTTTGTTTTGATTGAAGGGATTATTATATAGACATATTTTGCAAGTTGCATTAGCCGAGTTTTTATTTTTTTCCCAAAGTTCTCAGAGGTGTATAAACATTACATCTTTCTCAGTGTTTGACCCACAAAAGGTCTTATGCCAACTGGGCACCTCTGTTTTTAAATTTTCTGTCTCCAGATATAACTCCATGCAATCCTACTGAGAAGTTGTGCTGTACTGCTTATGGGGATAAAGCATAAAAGTCTTTATTCCTGGTTGTAGGGTTCTGTGAGCCATCATTGATACAGTGATCAACATACTCTTACAAAGTAACAGAAAGCCGCAGAATAGAAAATGTGGTCATATACTTTAAATTTCCTGTGTTTGAACCAATCTGAAAATCTGTAAGACAGGAAGTTGACAGACCTCTGCAATAGTCCCATATATGAAACTTTGTTTACTCACACATGAGGGCTACAGCAGGCTATGGTGGTATAAGATTGCACTGCTCCTGAAATTAATGTCCAGTGAGCCAATCTTATACAAAGCCTTGAAAGAAGAATGTGAAACGAGCATAATAATAGAATAATTATGACATCTGTTACTCCAGCACCTCTTAGCGGGAAATTAACTGAAGAAATAGCAGGTTCAAAGATCTGTTAACACTTCAGTAGCATATATAACTGAAATACGAGGTGGGGGAAGGGTAATGGAGATGAAATTGAGCTCTTGGATAATCATTTGACACACAGGTAATTGAGCGGCTATCCAGTGAACACTTGTAAGGAAATGTAATCATTGCTATGTGAGATATTTTATGCAGAATTTTTTTTTCATAGCTATTCAGAATCTGCAGTCTCAAATTAACAAGGGTAATAGGGAAATAAAAGGATTATTTTTAAAAAACTGAGAAATAATTCTCAAATATAAGGCCACCATTACTGATAAATGGAAAGAGTCTCATATACATCTCGTCCTATAAATAGCTTGACAGGGGCATAGAGGTATATAAGTAATCACATTAACTTTGAGGTGCTTGTCAATTTGGAGGTCTCGTGTGTTAAAAAATTACCAGTCAAGTTCTTGATGTACTGATAGCAGCTTAATCCGTAAAGAGCCAAAGATATCTTTTTCTTCATTATTTTTCTCTAAATAACTTGTAACCATTTTTACTGTTTTGAGTTGGAGAACGTCTGCACGTGTATCTTCTCTGAGTGTAAGAGTGGCTAGCAGAAATATGAAGGAATACAGAATCTGTGAGAAACAATAAACCTCATTAAGAAAGATTATTACACCTATAACTTCTCTCAGTGCTCATTGATTAGAGATTAAACATTATCCTTTGTGCTATTCAGATTGGGATTTTTAATTAGGATGTCATTATTACACAGATATACTAAATGTTAAATTGATTTTTGAGGCCTTTTGAAATAATGGCACTACATCTGCAAAATGAAAATCATAATAGATTATTGACTTATACTTGGCTTTTGGTTCAAGGGCACATCTCCAATGTCAACGTTTTCAATATCTTTAGTTTCATGCAGAGAGGCACTCATAATTAGGCTTATATTAAAAGTTTGTGCCTATTGACTCATTTTTTATTAATGACAATAGTATAGCATTGATTATCCTTGAATTATTATAGCAAGCAATGATGCTTGTTGATGATGTGTAAATACAACATAAGCTTTTTATTTGATTGTTTGATTTAAGAATTTGTATTCGTGCAAACGGAATTATAAAAGCTTTTGAAGTTTTTAAGCAGGTAGTTACTCCAGATGGAAACTGCTCTTGGATGTAGAAATTCTTGTTTGTGTACAGTATGTATTAGGTGCTTGGGTTTTATAATGGATGCTTAATGTAACATTCAGGGTAGACTTTCTAAACAGAAATGCAGCCTTTCTAAGCAGGCAAATACCTTCGTGTATTAGTGCCCATTTACTTAAATTAGGTCCAAAAATAGTTCTCAATCCTACGTTCATGATCCATTCAGCCTTTGTTTTTTTGTAGACTTCCAAACAAGCTTATCTGTCTTGCTAAAGCCTTTTGAACTCCAGCATTCATGATAGCTTTTGTTTGTAGACAGACTGCAAATACGAAGACTGCACCCTTTTCAGAATGTTTTGAAAAGTCCAGTTCTGCAACTGCCAGAAGTGTGCAGGAGTCAAGAGGGGTCAGGAAGGGAAAAAGTGATATGTGGGCATTTTCAATTTCTTTGAACCTAATCCTTCTGAAATTCAAAAATTTTGAAGTACATATTTTGCTGTTTGTGACCTTTTTAATTAATCTCTGTTGGGTTGCAAGAATGTTTTGTGACAAATTTTGTTAGGACTGTTATCTGATTAAACTGAGATTAATCTAGACCAGGTTAACACTTGCTAGTTTCCCTAGATTTGGCTGATTGCATAAGCAGGTTTACTTTAGCAGGAAAAAACTTTTCTACATTCTTTCACATTTAGAATCAAAGAATCACTTTTAGAAAGCACATCCTTTCTAGCAGTTTGTTTGACTTGTCAGAAAAGATGTTAAAGAAAAGGCCCCAACAATTCCTCAGTGACGTTCTTTTAAAATTTAAAAAATAATGTATATTTTTGTTTTAATCTATACATATCATATATCCTATATTGTATATTTGAGTATTTCTGGTTAAATTTTATTCGGTTATTTTTATGTAACTTAGACTTTAGTCACTTAGTGATCTTCTGAATATCTTGACAAAATCTTCTGTTTCGGAGCAATCTGGTTAAGTATTATCAAACTTTTCACAGACTATTGCGGAAAGTCACAGTAAGCTAGCTTTAAAAATGTTCCAGATCAACAAAAGCTTCCTTTCGGTTTTTTTTTTTTTGAAGTAACAAAACCAAATGGCTCTTCATATGTCAAAGGCAAATGAAAAATTTGAAAGGAAATATTTATTATTGCTTTAACGATGCAAACGACCTTGGAGGATGGGCTGAGCCATTACATGCTATAATGACAGCTATCCTATAACTGGATTAAGGGGGAGAAACGTACTATTAGTAGCCTAGCTAAAGATATGTAAAGCACACTAAAATCAGCACAACTATGTTTAGTAAAGATCTCTGTCTTAATAAAGCTGTGTTCCTTTTATGTAAAGGAGTCAAGAGAACCACCGAAGACCAGAAGACATAAGACTAGTAGTAACAATAAGGGAGAAAGGTAGTCGGGGGCAGTTCTAAGAAATTCAGAGCCTGGTATTAAGGTATAAAAGAACCCAGTTCTCATGTTGCTAATGTACTAGAAGAAATACTGTTATAAAATATGGCACCAGTGGCCATAGGTGGCCAGATGCCATAAATGACATCAGTGTTTTAAATTTGACAGTAGGATAAATTCAATTTCTTCTTGAAGCTAGTCTGCTGTTAGATCTCATCCAAATTTGGATGAACAAAAATATGTTAATTGTCAAGTATTTACAAATCTAAGAGAAGAGGTGGTGTTGATAAATTTGTGTGTTAAGATTGGAAATCCTCAGAATTTGGACTGAATTTCCTAGTAAGTTGCGATGGTTGTTTGGTGCATTTTGAAGTTTCAAAACAGAAAAGTCTCCCTGTAGCCAAGGCTATCAAATATCTGTCTTGAAAGTGATAATTAACCTGTAAGTGGGACACGCCCATAAACTTAACTTTTCGTGGCTATCCAAATCAGTTTGCTCTGGTTTTCAAAGCTTTTCGCTAGTAATGTGGTTCATTGGTTTCGGGATATTCTTCTTCTGTCCCTGGAAGAGCTACAATTTCAGTTTGCCAAGAATCCATTTTCTATCTACCTTCTTTTGCCCTTTTCCATTTAAATTTCCTGAGGCCTGCATTTTAGTTTTAGGATTCGCTATAACCTCCATAAGTCTGGGAAAGATTAAGCTATTCATTCGTTGAGGATGTGTGCTGCAAGAATAGAAGGGGAGTTATCATGTGTGCTTGCCTTGTTTGTATACTTTTCCCTGTGATCACTGTTAGAGACAGCATATCAAGTAACAAATGTCTGATCTGACTCAATGCAGGTGTTCCCATGGAATTACTTTTAATTTAACTTGTTGCAGTCAGGCATGAAAACATCCAATGAAACGCTAAAAAGCTTCAAACATTACATAGTATGGAAGAAGTGTTCTCATATCCAATGGAGTCCTTGGTAGTTTAAATTGTGGTCATCCTTAGACCTATGAGTTGAGGCCATAGAATAGCCTCACCTCTGGGACAGTTAGTTTACTCCTGTTCATCTCACGGTTATCAATACTTCCTGGCCAAGTGCTTCATTAGAATCCTGAAGAATTCGTCCTTTTTTGCTACTGCTATTCCACATTGGTTCCTTATAAATTTTGACATCAGAAAAACGCTAAGAAATTACTCAGTCTTTCTATCTAAACCTATAAGGAAGACAGGATTGGAGGAACAGGGATAATAAGTAGGGTTTTTTAATATTAGCTAGAATCACTGTAAACCAGCCTTCTGCACAAACCAGAAGAAAAATTGAATCCGACTTGGAAACAAAACCACATTTTCATCCTGCATGTCTTCTATACTGGCCTTTCTGATTCAAACAGATACATTATTAAAATTAATTTCTAAGGTGCACTTGAAGTTTGAATTTATAACCAAATGATTTCATATTTACAGTTGGACTCTATCTGAAATGTCTTTTCCAACATACATGATTCTACAGTTCTATATATGTAGTGGTCTAAAATGTGAATTCAGATCTACAGACAGCTGAAGATACATACAGCTGTGTTAATGTGAGAAATGACCCATTTCCTCTTGCAGAAGCTGTAATATTCCTTTTTTTTAATTACAGTGTGCTGAATTAAAAAAAAAAATCATTAAACACTTACCAAAAAAGATAATTTTTATTGGTAGTAATTTAATGTGTGATGTCTTTCCCATGATTCAAGTACCAACAAATGGCTGGTGTGTGTATTAGAAGGATTTAAACTTTGAGTATAGTGGCTAAGTATTCTTGAATAAAGCTGTTTAATTTGTCAGGGATGGATGAAACTTGGTTTAGACACAGGACTTTCCTAAAGTTGTATGTTTCCTTCAAGAAATGTATGTTATAAAAGAATAAATAATTTAATCGTATTTTCTATAGTATTAATCCTGGAATAACTGCAAAAGCAGGAGACAGTTCTTTGCAAGTTTGTCAGTGCACGTCCCTATTTGGTAATGGGAGGTGGTCTGCTTACATGAGGCAAAAATGGAAAAGATCCTAAAATGCAACCACAGAATAATAAACTAAATGAGGGCACTGTTTATGGTTCTGTGGCTCTCCATCTCTAACTAATAGTCACCTAGAAGAAAACTGGCATGCTGATTGATTGTCATTTACAGCATATCCTACCAACATAATTTAAGTCTGATCTTCACTGTAGATGACTAACATAACTGGAAGTATCCCACAGCAGGTGTATTTCTCTGAAATAAGAGCACATGAATTACATGTGAATTCACTCGCTGACAAATAAAGGCATGTATTACCTTTATTCAGATTAAACCAATCTCTTTTCAGTTGCATAACTGAAAACAATTTGGAGAGGGGATTGTTACATTTTTCAGAGTTCTGAAAGATGATTGCCTGAGCAATTTATGTACTTTCAAGCAGACTAATGTTCTAAATCCTTGCTGTCACAATTAACAATTTATTGGGTTTTATTAATACGTAAGTACACAAAATATATCTATCTCAGTATAGACATATCTATATAAGATACAGGTATTCCTCAAAATAAGTATGTGTAACATGGTATTTTAATGCCCACAACTGAAGAATTTAGCAATGATCCTGTGCACAGTCATAGCTATTACTTTTTTGTAATTATGTTATGCGCATGTGAAGTTACAGAATGGAAGAGCCCTGATACCACAGTTGATGTGTTTTTCCCCTTTGTGTATGGATATCTCAAGCTAAGATAAAACAGCTTTTTTTAGATGGTTCTGCAGAAGAAACTTCTGCAGTACTGTGCTGGATGATAGACATCTCTTTTTTTAAAGATATGCACAGGTGAGGAAAAAGAGACAACATAATTCAAGGAATATTTGAAAAGGTGTCACTAACAATAGAAATTAAGGGATACAATAATTCTTCATGTGCTGTAAATCCGGTCGTGGCTACGTAGAATAAAAACTTTCCAAATAACGTGTCAGTTTTATTCAAAGTAATGTTATGTTACTGCATTTCACGAAGGTGCCTTGGCAAGAGCAGATCGGCTGGTCAGAATGCTTCAGCTACTCTACAGAGACAAAAGCTTTGGCAAGAAGGAAGGTAATTCTTCCTGGTAGTGGAGTATAACAAAGAATTAAAATCTGCTGGTTATCCTGGTAAAAAATTGCAATTATTCATGCATTTAAATTTTTCTTGTTGGCCACCATTACAGCCTCTGAGGTCAGAAGGCTGTCAAGGATGAGCTGCAGCATATGTGCTGATAGAACTTCCATGTACATTACCAGCTGTCAGTGAAAAGGGACTCTTCATCCATCTTACAGCCCATACTAAAATCTTAGTAGCAGTTTTCAGCAACTAAAATAAAAAACCAAAACCAAACCAACAATGAGAAATCGCCCTTCAAAATAAAGAAAAATCAAAACCCCACCACACCGCAAACCTAAAAAGAAACAATTTACTACCCAAGCACTAGTATATGCCAATCTATTGATAAAAGATTAAAGATTGAGATTAAGGCGAAAGTAACATCAATGAACTATTCGTGTTTAATGAAGAACCTTCGCAAGTGCCTATCTGAACCAGTGTTCGGATTTTAAATAGCACCCAAAACCTTTTATAGGTGATTGTTCATTTTTTATAATTATTCAGCTTTGAAGACAGGTGCAGCTTCATAAAGAATTATGAGACGTTATTGGTATATGAAAAGAATTTGTGGAAATGTTTCATTAATTCTTAGAAGGAGACCCTTTTCCTTAATTTTTTCATTAATTTCAGCATTTACTTGCAATTACGGTTGTTTGGTGAATACAATGGCAGAAATTAATAATTCATGGATTTTGTCAAGGAACACAAGAAGGGATGTTTAGTCTATCAAATACAAACTTAAATGCACTATCTTTAGTTGAACGAGTCTAGAAGTACAGGTAGTGAGATCTGTTTACTACTTTTTTTTTACTGTATTGGATGAGTGCTATACATGTGAATGCAAAGTGCAGAACTGAGTGCGTTGTCCACCAATATACTCGGAGCACGTGAATGAAAAGTTCACATTCAGATTTTCTGACTTAACATGCACGAAATATTCTGTTAAGATTTATTTTGCAGAAAGCTGGTGCAGATTTTTTTAGGAATTTGGGGATGACCAAGGGAGTTGTTGGAACGGCTCTCCAACAACTGTATCACTGTAGGTTTTTTAATTTGTATCTGCTTTACTGAGATGTGACGCGTTTGATATTTTTTCATAGGCAAATAAACAGGTGAGAGAAAGCATTACTATACTGCAAACCATGAAAGGTCAAATTTTGAAATACCAGGAGGCACCCACAGAAAACAACCAGAAAATTGCAGTCTAATTATGCAATTTATAGGAAAGTATGGGCAAACCATGCATTGTAGAACAGGAAGAAAGTTATGCTTGGACTAATAAGTACCTCAAAGATTACTAAGACGTGTCCACTTTTCAGTATGCTTTCTCCAAATCAAGGTATTTTAACCTAAAAGAAGAATTTTTTTAACATACAATTCCTTAGAATAATAATTTCTTATTTTGATTAGCATTTTTTATTCCTAGTAGATACCTAGGTGCAAATCCACGAATGTATTTAGACATCAAACTCCTGCCTGTGTTGCTTGCAATCAAATGTGTCTGCTACTGTTTTGTTAAATAGTTCTGCGCATACCTACACAAAATAGTTTATCAGAACCTGTCTTAACAAGAGTTCATAGGCTCTTAGTGGGAGTTCGGTATCAAAATACTTGTACGCTGTCCATACAAAGTCTTACAATCTTTAACAGGATCTTAAACAGGATGATGGAGTTGTTTTTCCGAAGTCACTTTATATGGCCAATCTGACCAACCAGAATAGCAGACTCTCAGTTTGTCTTCAAATAATTGTAATATGCGTCCTCATATAGAGAGTTTTATTCTTTGTAACTATGTTCTCAACTGGTCTTGTTTTATGTTTTTGTATTGACTTTTATGAAGTAATAATAAGCTTAGTTCATTGAAAAATTTGCCATGCTTTATCTTTCAGAACAATCAACTCACAGTATTAAGGGATCTGCGTATGTTTGAATTCTGAATTAATTGTATCAGATACAGCTGATTTTCACATTTTTTGTCAATGTTTAAGCCAAAAGTGTAAATGTAATTCATAGGCAGAGAGCCTAGCTTTGAAATCTTAATGAAAATGCGTCTGTAAATCCCTTTAAGCCAAATGCAAAATTTTTTTAAAAAATATGTCAATTTATGTCCTGTGAATTGATATAATGAGTGAAACTGAAAGGGGGAAAAACAATAAATCCAGTTTTGTTTTAGAGAAAGTAAAGGAGAATATATCACATTTTGTTTCCTCACAGTCTTTGGTAACATGTTTCCACATTGTGCTGTATATTGATCTAACAGGCTTTGAATCAACAGAAAAATAAGTGAGTATGGAGAACTACCTGCAGGATGGAGGTCTTAATTCATTTGAAGTAAGTGTACTTACTTAAGGGGCAGTCTGTGAAGAACCCACTATTAAATAGAAGTATAAAATTCGAATTCATATATTGGAGAAGATACAAGGAAATGTTCAGGAAGTCAATTTTACTGAAACTAGTTTTAAGTACTCGGAACAGGAAGCCATTTACCGTGGATGTTAGATCTTTCTAATCACTGTCTAACTAGAAACAGGCTATCTTAATTATCAGCCCCGAGCAAGTACAAATGGCCTTGCTTCCAGACTTCATTACAATATTTATTGCGATTTGGATGGAAGACTTCTGACACCGTAGTCATAAAAATTACAGGGGACCACTTATCTGTGTTTGATATGAGACAGAATGTAGACCTGAAAGTTCCAGTATTCAGCAGGCTTTAGCATTGCTCTTTAATTGTTTTGATGGCCAAAGACCTCTCCAATTCAAAAGCTAGTAGTGGTCCAGTACATTTCCTTCAAATGTGTAATTTTTCCTCTCTTCTGAAGAAAACTAAACGAGTAGTATTCCTAGTGATTGCAAGAGATGTGTAGCTGAATCTAAGCATAGCTAAGCAGGCAACGAGCAGTTTGTAATTTCAGTTTAAAAACATTTTTTAATGTTTATTATGTGTTTTGTTATTTAGTCCCACAAAACATTGCTGAGTGTTAGAACTTGTTCTAAAAATACAATTACAGTTATTCTTTCATTAGCTTTGGAGGTTCCTAAATTTGCACTGTCCTTAGACATGACCACAATACTTTCTCTTGTAAGACTGCTAGTTTTAAGGAGTCAAAGGCATCAGTAACCAAAAGGATGTTACTTTCAAAGCTCTCATACACAGAATATTTTGAATTTTGGTTTCTAGGTATACTCCTTATTTGCTTTCTTTATAGCTCAAGATATGTGCTTTGTGAATAAGTGTATTCTGTTAAATACCTACACTACTTAGACTAATATATGTTTATGATCTTTCACTGCTGCCATGAAACTCTGTGAGTTGCTGTAAAGCTGTGATGCAGAGAGAAAATATTCTCAAGACAGCCTTGAGTTTTTCAGTAACCATCATATATATATATATATATATATATATATATATATATATATATATATATATATATATAAAAAAAATCTAGCTCTTGAATTACAAGAGGAGAGTAGTGGTTTGTATACCACTTGGCTCACTTTTGGCTACAGCTATATTAATTGTTACTTTTGAAGGTAGCCTAAAATTTTCAAATTTTCATAAGTTTGAGAAGCACGCTCCCTTGCTTTCGAATTCAGATTACTGAGTTTTATTTGGGAGGTTATTGTTGACCACCTACAGGACCATTACTAAGGATCTGCCAGAATGTAATTTTCTGTACTACAGATACTTTATAATTTTCAGGCAAAAGTGATCTATTTAAAAAATGCTATAATTAAAGAAACTGAACAGGAAATTAATAACCACTTCTTTCATCATTATGATTTTGAAATTTGCATTAATATGCTTTTTACAGGTGTAAAAACTAGTTTTCTCAGGTACCTTGTCTGCAGTTCCATCTATACTACAAATTCTGAAATGTTTTTACAAAGTAAATAGCTCTATTACCCTTCCACGTATACCAGATCTTGCATGAAATACTATATAAAGTGAAGACATTATACTTCATTATACTTGTGTGATGCCTGATTATCAGTGCAAATTATTATTTTGCTGTTAAAATTCTGTTATTTGAGAATTAGGACAGCTATGTGTCATCTAAAGTATTAAAATAAGCTACTTATTTTGGCCTATTGCATGTCATATTTCAAGTTAGATTTATACTAAGAATAGAGGTGGTATCTGCTCAATATTCTACAGTTATCAGTGTTTAAAACATTAAAAAGAGGAAGGCTGCTCTAAGCATTCTGCTTTTCTACTGCTTTAGGCTATGGGCTACTTTGGACCAATTGTCATATTACAATATGCTAGTAGTTATATAACATAGTCATATAACAACAAGCTAGTAGTTCTAGAATTATTTCTATGAAGAAAGGGGGGGAAATCCCTCTTAATAAACCTTTGATAAACTATAATGTCGGTAGAGAAAACACCCACAAATATGATAATAGCAAGCAACGAATTAACTTCCTGTTTGGTTTTTTTTTTTTCACGTTTTCCTACATATCTCTATTACTTCATGACTTTTAGATAGAGTTTAAGATTATGTTTCTTATACCTGGGCAACATTAATAATAGTTTAACGTGAGTTAATCAGGGACTATTCATACAAACTATTTTTGAGAAATGTTTTGTTGAAGTACCCAAACCCTAAAAGCAATACACTTTCTGTTCATGTATAGATTGAAATTAATGGTTTTCATTATTAATATGGCCTATATTAATAACTACAAAGTCTGTTGAGAGCATATGTGATCAATTTTGAGTTTAAGGCTCTAAGTCACCAGTATGTTCCATGTACATGTAGGACAATAAATATTTATTCACTCATACAAATATCTATTAAATAGCAGAGCCAGAGCACTATGACAACTAGTGTGGTGAGGTCAAAAGTTTAAAGTTAAATTTTTTTGAACATGCCAGATTAGCATCACAAGCTTTGGAGTTGTTGGACTTGGTGTTTGACATTATCCAAACAAGTCTCATGCAGATCAATAACACAGTAACCAGATTCAGATTATTGAACAATGGAAACTGAATTATTTCATAGTTCATCTCTGAAGGGAATCCCTTGCTGCTTGTTTAGTCGAATTCCTGAGTTAATTCTCATCTTGAAAACAAACTAGCCAGGCAGTTGATATTATGTAAACTAGGCCTAGTCCCTAGTCTATAAGCATCTTTGGAAGCTTGTTATGCTTCATTTATACTCTGAATTTTATGTTTACATATCCCAAATGTGCTGTTTTGCTGTTTCTGTTTTTTAAAGCTACCACGAATGTCTTAACTTTACTTACCAAGCTTTTTATTTAATCACTAAAGCTGATTTTTATTTCTGAATGTAAGGAGCTCTTATGTAGTATTTTCTTTTAATAGATCTCAGACTGCTCTATAAAGGAAAGTACGTATTCTTTCTTCTTCCATGTGGAGCGACTGAAGGGAGAGGAAGTGGTATTAAAGGAATTTGGGAGTACAGCTGAGATCTAATTAATTCACATAGTTAAATTAGGAACTTAGAAATACTGTAGGAAGTTCAATTAGTGGCAAGAAGTGCTCTTTAAAGTAGGCATAAGCAAGGTAGGTATTTCAACCAAGTTAAACATGCTTACAGTGATTTTCATAGACCCAGTGCATGGCATCAATTGTAGACAAGCTCTGGTATTTCTGAAGTTTAAATAAAGAGTCTAAGTTAGTGTAATTTATAGTTTTAGTAGGAAATAAGGTCACGTAGTATCCAAAGTAGAGAATCCTTTTGTTCAGAAACAGTCAGTAAAGTCAACAATGTATTTTTTCTTGAAATAAATATACTGATTTGGCCTGACTGGGATTTTAAAACTTAATATTCAGATTGCTCTGTTTTGGACTGGTCTGCTCATTCTTCTTTCCTCTCGTGTGATTTGGAGAAGCATTCAAGAATTTGTCACTAAAGAAAGACTTTCATCAAGTTAATTAACAATTAATGTTCGCATTTTATTGCATCGGCCATATCTGTTATTACAGTCAGCAACAGGACTATTATACTTACTTGCTCCAACATGCCTTTTACTTAATTGGTCAGTAGGATTAAAAACATTCTGATGTAGTGAATGCATTTAATGGCCTCACACCTCACTTCCCATAAAGCTGTATTTCTATTCCTGTTCTGCATCCTTTTAAAGCGCTCACCCAGCAATTTACTGATGTAACCAATTAGACTACAAAAGAGGTGAGATTTCAGAAGCTGTTTGATAATTACTGACCCCTTTCAGATCTACAGCAAAGGAAGGTTGTTTACAATTTTAATTATTATTACTTTTATATGTTGTTTATAAGTTTCTTAAAATTAATTTAATTTGCATTAATTTATTTCAGGATTGAGAGTTTAAGAAGAGCTCAGGATGTACATAGATGCTTTGCCTGGACTTTTTGAGAAGTAAATTTCACTCACGCTAGCATTTGTCTTAAAATAGTAAATAAATACATAGATTCTGTCTGCAGCTATGTGGTAGGAAGATACTTTGTTGATGAAATAGTCAGTTGGATGACACATCTGGGTCAGGATTATTTAATTTCGGTGATAGTGTTTGGTTTTTTTCCTTTATATCATTGATTACTGGTTATCAGCTTCTTGAAGTAAATGCACGTGTCGCTTATGTTAAAATCTTCCAGTGCATCTTTCACCTATATCACGTTTTAAAATCCGTAAGGTAACGGAATGTAGGATCAGCAGCACCCCGAACAAGAGGGTGAGGGAAACTCTGTTTCCTAAAAGTGACAGTTTCTTCTCTCTAGGCTTTGCATTTATAAGAGATTTTACCTTTGACTAGTTTAGTCCCTTTATTCATTTTAGTGATAAAGTGCTGTGAAGTGCCTGCTGTTTTATAAAATAATCATTATAATAGTGTTCAGAATACATGGCTTGATAAGTGGCAGCAGAATCTTCACAGTGCTTATCACTGCTGAGATACAGTTGTTGCAATGTACCTTTCTTTGGGTACGTTTATCGTTAAATTGTCTAATCTTCCATATAAATTAGATTTCCTCAGAGACTTGAGGTGTATTTTTAGTACTGTATTTCCCTCCACACTTTGCTATGTACAGCTCTCATGCATGTCTTTGTTTTGCAACAAACTGTAATGCTTTTTCTTCGCTAAAACAGGAAAATAATTCTGGGGAAAATACCAGATACATACAAACACCAGCAGAAATGGTTTAATGGCCATGTTTTTCGCTTGTTGCTTGTGTTCAAAATAAAAACTTGGTGTTAATTACACTTAAGCTGACTCTAGGATTATATTCCAGAAGAATTTTAAGGACGAACAGAAAAAAAGATCCTTTCTAATAGCATGGGAAAGTAAAGGAAATGCAGGTGATTGAATGATCATGTTTCACCAATTCATTGAAAACTACTGAATATTATAGTATGAAGAAAATTGTTTTCTCTGTAGAGAATTTTGAATGAAATATGAACATTCAATTTTGTGTGCAAACAAACGAACCTGAGATACTCTAAATTATGTAATCTACACCTTGTTACCTTTCTGCTTATTCATTAAAGGTCATTGATTCACAAGAGGGATAAAATCAAGTGGTTTCATGCTGCAATGGACTGTTTATTTGTTTAATTTTAACTGACAAATCCAATAAAAAATTTATAAAGTTTCATTAATAAGAGTAGGCCATAAAGGGTACCTATTTATAGTCAGATGTTCAAAAAGTTTCTGATCACTAAGCACACAACTGTCTATCCTACTATGCCTGCAGCAGTTCTTGTTATCGCCTGTGCAGCGTTTTGGCAGTATGTACAATATCAAAGGCATCGTCTTAGTTAAATTATGCATGATTGACATTGCGTTAACTACCCATTTTGTTTTCAGGAAGAGTAAAACTGGGATTTTAGTAGTAACTTTCTGCGGAGCTCTCACAATGAGCTACAGGCAGAATTACATTAATTGATTATATATTTTGTTTCTCGTTGATATGAAGTGTGTATTACATCCAGACGCTATGCTTCATCTTTGACTTGGGCTTCTCTGTGGTCTTGCTCTATGCGTTGCATTTATATCACGTACTTTTCTTTCAGTCTGCATGAAATGCGTAGGGAAATTTTCATGGGATAGAGTGAAAACAAAGGTAATCTTAGCAAGAAATTTTAAAAGATACGTGTTTTTAAAAGGTAGGAATTTGTGTGGGTACAACATGTGCAACCTCTTTCTAACGTGTAAGAGGTCTCTTAACTGTCTTCCGTCTGCGGTGCTGTCTCCTTCGGTTAGCTGGTTCTAAATGTAGCCATCTTTTCACTGCTGTTGCTTATACCAGGGACTTGAATGGTCTCTGGCTATTCCCCAGATCTGTCTTTCTTCTGATGTGCCTTCTATCAAATACAGTTGTGTGAAGTCCAGTAATATGTCAGTTGTTAACTTAAGTCCTGTATAGACAAAATTGCCATTTAATGGGCTGATGCTGTAGATAGTCTCTTTTCTTAGTCCAGATTTCTGAAGCATGTCTTAAAAAGTTACCCTGACAGGTTCTAAAAATCTGTGTAGTGTTTATCTTTTCTTGAAGATGAAAGATCTCTTTGTACTTGTATTATTTTGTACCGGCGTTTTTTTTAGTTGTTGTTTTGTTTATTTCTGTCACTTGCTACAAGTCAGTGTTGAGACAGGATGTTGTGCCTGGGTGATATGGATTGTGATCAGTGTTGTGATCTGGATTAGTAAGACAGTTTCCATATTTGCAGTATTAAGAAGGCATTCTCCTCTATGTGCCTTGCATCATATTTTCCCCGTCAGACCTCTGCCAAGTTTTGTATCGTTTCGTATTGTTCCTGTCAGTTGGCAGTTGTGGGTGTTTCTAAGCCTGTGCTTGGAAGGTGCTGATCAAAGTGTTCATGCAGGAACCTGAGTAGATGCTTTACTGCTTTTCATTACTAGAAGATAATCACAATAATATTGTAGCCCCTTCATAAGCAAAATATGGAGAGAAGGCTGATTTTTTTAAATAGGAATGTTTGTTGTGAGTGAATCAGTATTTTTAAATGTGTGAATAACTTCATATTGTCTTAAGCCATGTGTGCTTAATTGTATATTGTGTCTGTACAATACATTGCCGTGGTAAACAGCCTTGTCTTCAAGAGAATTTTTTCTCAAGTTAGGTCATAAGCCAACAGTCTGACTTTTGAAAATGTGCCAAATTCGAAGAATAAATGTCATCTCTGATGTGATAGTTAAGGTCTGTCACGAAGCAGAAACCTATAAGCAGTGATTCAGTTCCGTGTTTTCTTTTCTTTTCATTCTCCAAACAGCCTCTGTTTCTAGTGGCAGATTTAATGGTATGATTTACAGCTCTAAAAGACCTTTATCAGGGCCAGAAAAATGACAAACAATAAATATATGGAGCATTATGTTAACAGCCACCACACAATACCTTGTCAGTTACAGCTTGATAGTGATACATTTTAATTTTGTCTTTCATAAAAAATCTTGGCATGTGTGCCTCATTTGAACACAGACTTGGAAGTCAAGTATGTCATCCAACCATGCAGTTTATCACCCTCTATATTTTTTGTCCTTTTCGCTTAATGTCATCTCTATGGCAACAGGCATCGCCCTGGAAATAATTTTCAAAACAGCTTATTTGTTTGAGGAGGACCGACTGAAGTTCAAAGATGTTTAGTTTAGAGGAGCAGGTTTAGTTTATGTTTAATAATAATTCTGAAGAGTTTCATGTAAGCAGTACCAAACTGGATACAGAGAGAGAGATTAGGAAGATAACCTTGCTAATATGCTTAATGTTTATGCATGCTGCAGAAAACTAGTAGTAAGAAGAACAATTTGACCTTTGAACTTGCATTTATCCCAAAACAGGTATCCATCTGAACAGACTAACGTATGGGTCCTTTACGGGCAGAACCCGGAGCCGTTGCAGTTGTGCTTGCAGGGAGTTACAAGAGCTGCTGCTTACTTCAGAAAGGAATTACTTCAGTCTTTCTCGAATTCTGTATATGGTCCCTGACCAGAAGTTTACTAAGAGCTAAATACAGGGAAAGAATTTACAGTTTAGTCCATTTTACTTAGGAATGTCGTTAGGGTTTGACTCAGGTGTTACTCGTTTTGATTGATACGGATCTAAATGTGTATTTCAGTAGAAACCATCACTACAAGTAACAGCAAAACTGAACCTTTCATGGACAGCATCTGTTTAAATCTGCCAGCGACCATATTTAGATGCAATGAGTTAAAATCCTAGCTAGATGATCCTAACAGTGTTTAATTTTTTACACAGATGAATAGTACATGTTGCAGTTTCATTGGTTTTTTAAATACCATGAACATTTAACTGGATGAATCCTGCAAGTAGCCTGTGCAAATACCCAGTACCCACAAAGACTTAGAGATCAAGGTGTTTTCAGAAAAGAAAGTACAGACCGTTTTGAAAGGAGCACTGTTTTTTAGAAATTAGTAAGTAAAAGACAGTATGTAACCAGAAGCGAAGTCTCAATAATTCATGTAATACTTGCTGAACTTCACAACTTTCTTCTAAGCTAACAATGTTTTTACCAGAAAAGGGTTGTACCAAGTTGTGCCGTGTGAGGTAGATTGGATAACAGTGGTCTGCTTGTGGCAAGTACGATGCCTGTTTGGGGAAGGGCTGTCAGCCTCTGCTGCCGGGAGCCTGGGGTTCCTCTGCTCGTGACAATCATACTAGGACCTGTGTTGGAGAAAGGATGTTTGCACTGCAGGTGCATCGTTCTACCTGATAGGAGCCACAAATGAGCCATGTACATATCTACATTTTGTAGAAAAAAGAATTTCATGAACTGTTCCAAGCCACAGACTGAGTTGGTGATAAGGGTGAAGAGGCCTTCATGCTTTTAAATACTCTTCTTCCTAGAAGATTCCTACTTTAAGTAGGATCTAAGACAATTTTAAGGACAGATAAAGAGGTTCTTACCTGTGATTTCTGCTTTGTTTTCCATCTTCTATAGTGTACTGCTGTGAAGCAAAGTTACTTAGGACTATAAAGCTTGGATTTTTTTTGGTGTGGGGGGCTTTTTTGTTGGTTGGTTGGGTTTTTTTGCTTGGTTTGGTTTTTTTACACAGAGGAAGTCATTTTACTAGTGTAAGACTTCTGATTTAGACTCTATCCCAACTCTGAACCTAGAAGTAGATGTGATTTTTAGTTGAATTCTATAAAACAGCAGACGAATAATTATATTGCTTTTTGTAACTGGTTTATGAAAGATTTTGTTCACTCTAAGGTAAATTACACTGTTTCCTCTCAATTTGCATAAGTTTAATTGTATATGTGATTTTTACATTTCAAAGGCCAGGCTAATTTATTTGTAAAACCTCTTTAAATAAGGAAATTCCATCTTAAACATAGAGTGGCTTTCTGTTTGTTGAAGTAAAGTGTTGGTGAACATATGACAGGTTTGCTTTATTTTTAGCAATTATGGAAAAGCCTTAATTTTTTAAAATCCTTTTTTTTTCACTGTGATCCTTTGCAGCTCACAGAGCAGTCCAATGTGAGCAATGTTTGCCATTTGCAATTTAACACTGAAGTCTTGTAAAGTATCAAATGTGCATAGTCATGGTTATGAGCACCTGAAGTAACCATTAAATCAGACCCCAAACTTATAGATGTTATATTAAAAAAAAATTAAAAACCAATTTCATTATCGATAGCTATGCACAGACTTCAATAAAAAAACAAAGAAAAATTTGAGAAATCTAACAGAGCCGCATGCATACGTTTGTTTCATTGACGTTCTACGCTGGAGAAGATGCAGAAGAAAAGTTGTTCTTCAAAACTCATTCTTATTGATGCTGCTCAAAGACTTAGAGGAATGAGATCTGTAATTCTCCTTCCACTACCAAGCAGGTAAGCGCTCACAAATGCATGCACGCATTTCCATTTCTTAGCACCTGGTAAGGGGAACTTTCCTTCAAACCATACAGTGCATGAATTCAAGAAGAGAACAGATGAAAGAAATTATAGCAGCTTTCCACATCATGTGGGTCGATGTCTGTTACCACTAGCAGCTTGCAGAGAACGTGCGAGCTTGTGGAGAACTGTTGCAGAAAGGGGATTATATGGAAAATGGACTAGTGAAAGATACGGGATAAAACGCAACTTCAAGGGAAGACCTTCCTTTTTGGTATTTTGTGTTACATTAACTAATGGAGTTTAGTGGTTTCCTTCCTTCACCGTAAACAGACGCACACGCATAAACACACATGTATATTCAGACTTCTAAAGGAGGGGGAGGAGAAGTAACAGTTTTCTTTGCAATAATTCAGAGCATATGGTAGAAAAATATTGTTTGTTATAGCTCATGGGCTTATGATGTTTAAATTAAAATAGATTTTCCTAAATAAAAATAGTCTTTATGACATATGGCTATTAAAATGGTACCATTCTGTTTCTCAGCATTGTTAAAAAGTAATGTTTTTTAAATGTTTTATACCACCTTGGATTTTTGGCCGGCATTCAACAGAACTGAAACTTGCCATTCAGAAATTAAAAAAAAAAAAGGCAGCATAGATAATAGGGTATCTCCATAGCCCAGTTACAGCTGCTCAGTATTTCCGTTTTGAGGATTTTTCTACTTCCTTTATAATTACTTAGAAGCTTTTCTTTTTTTCTCTAGTTTTCTTTGCATAAAAATTCTAAGTCAGTACTTTAAAAAAGGAAAAACCAGCTAAGAACAGCTAGTAGTGAAATGATGGCAGGGAATGTTCTTGATGATGTCAACTCTCGTTAAAATTGAGCAGATTGTTTCCACAGCAAATATCTAACAAAGCAGAAATCCAGGTGCTTTCCTACTTTCCACTCACCCCTCCTTTTTTACTCCAAAGTTTGATTTTATTTTCCCTTGAAAAAATAATTATCCCTTCATTAATTTGGGCAACTCTAAAGAACTGGATAAGTATTCTAAGCTTGCTACACATTTGAGAAGAATGTAGTAAATAAAAATAATTCCATAAGATTTTGTGTCCCTGTAAACAACAGTATGTGCTATAAAAGTACAGTAAATAATGAGCATAGCCTCTTGCAATGTTCTCAGGGCTAGAGGTTCAGATGGGCTGAGTATCCGAAGTTCCCACTGATTTTAATAAGTGTTGAATGCAAAGTGTTTCTGTTAAACAGATGCAGCTTTTAAATTTTTGCGTGAGTCAAGTTTTTTCTGGTTAATTTTTCTCTTTATAAGCAGAGTATTAAACATAATCATTGATGTTATAGCTTTATTTGAATGATGAGAAGATACTTCATCTTACATTTTTATATGCAGTGTGCGCATAGACAAAATTTTAATGCTTTGCAGTCTTAGCTTTGCTAACAGTAAAGTTGAAACTGTATAGAAAAAACCAGAGCTGGTATACTTGTAATAAAAGCTATTGAAGTTTGCATTTATGATGCTGGGACACAACTAGGGACTCTCGCTAGAAACTGAAATGTTCTGTTATTAGAACAAGGCAGAAAAAGAATGAATGTTAGGACTCCCAAGTAGTCATTAATCCTCTTTCATTTCAGTAATTGAAGAACGGCTCCTTTCCTGATGAAAATTTATCTACTGCAGGAGTGCTGAATTAGTAGTTTACAATGCATTCACCTCAAATTAGAAGCCATACCTGGGCTCACCTTTTTTAGTATACTATTCTAAATCACCTGAAAACCGATCAGGTGACCTGAAGCTTTGCATTACAGTGGAGCTTTTTGGGTCGACGTTTCTTCCCAGAAGCCTTCTGTGTGAGAGCTAGGTGCCATGGACCAAACCTCAGAGACAGAGAAGTTGTCGCTTTCTGTCTTTACTCAGACAGAGGGAAGCTCAGGTAAAGGGACAGACTGAGATGATGGCCAAATACAGCCTTGGGAAAACTCTCTGTCTTGATCTGGCAGGTAAGGTATTAGAGTTTCTCAGACACAGATTTGGGAGGCATATTGACTTCTATAAAATCTAATGTTCATTCAGATGGATTTATAGTAAATTTTTATGCTGCACCTGCCTTCCTGGTTCTTCAATGTGGAAAAGCATTTTAAGAACTTAAAGCATATTGGTCTTCTTATTAGCATGCTGCCCTAAGCGTTGGAATTAGCTTTTGCTATAGGCAGGTGATTTTGAGGACTAATCCCGAAAACTGCCTCTGGCAAATTTTCACTGAGTCTTTGATATCTTCTTGAAGTGTGAGTGCAAACAGATCTATTCTTCAATTTTGCAACTGCAGAACCTGATGACTACAATTTGCCTAAGCGGAAAGCAATGCAGCAAAACTGTGCCAGTAAAAGGGAAGCTGGGCTATGGCCGTGATGAAAAGGTAGACTGAAGCGTGTGGTCAGTAGTGAAAACTGCAAAGGTGAAAATCTCAGCATGCTGTTCTACATTTCTTTTTTTTCTTGAGGCAGACTGCTTTGTGCACCGTACGAAAACGTATAGAAGGGATGTTAACTTTAACANGTCAGTAGTGAAAACTGCAAAGTTGAAAATCTCAGCATGCTGTTCTACATTTCTTTTTTTTCTTGAGGCAGACTGCTTTGTGCACCGTACGAAAACGTATAGAAGGGATGTTAACTTTAACAATGCTATAGTATAACCTGCCAGAGAGGAGAGAAAATGGGAGGAAATAAGATGGGTAGGCTTCAGAATTATTTCCCTTTTTTCCAAGGGACAGGTTCACAACATGAACTGTCGATGAGGAATTCAGAAAAATTAAGAAGTTTTTAATCTTGCTGGTAAACTGAGAAACCTGCAAAAACAATTTCCACTTTTACTGCTTTCTTTAATAATGTCTTTTTTTTTTTAAGCCACTTAAGGCATATATTTTCTACAAACACCATCGGAATGGATTTCAAATTTTGAAATTTGTTTACTTTTGATATTGTGCATTTTCCATAATTTTTAAAAGCTGCTTACGTTCACTGGAGAAGATATATACAAAGTGGGATGAGTCCGCTCTATAGGAAAAAAGGTGAGGGAGGTACATGGTGGTTTAAGTGACTACAAACATACCTTAACCTAAACCAGGTTACGTTGTAGGTTAAAAAAAAGTTGCTAGTCACACAGGGAAATAAGATTTTATGAAAAGACTTTCACTTAAAAGCAAACTGTATTCTTAAGAGCAAACTATACACAGCATACATTGTATTTTAGAACTCTGAATTGTAGAACTTTTTTTTTTTCTTTCAACCTAGATTGCTGTAGGAGCTATTTTCATACAGTAAGCACAGCTCCTTAAATAGCATGCATCTTGGATCAAGATAATCAAGTAGTTAGCTGTGGTTTTAATCACAATGAGCTTGAATTGTAATTTTTTTGTGTTGTTAGTTTTGTTCCCTTAAAAAAGCGGCCTGTATTTCCATGAAATAGTGCTAAATACTTCTCCTTTTTCCTTCACTAGAAAATGGTGGCTTCACAAAGATACATCTTGCATCAGAGATGTTGATAGGAAGGAAAATGTTATTTTGGCTCTAGTTTTGTTTACCTAACTATACTGTAAAAATCAAGAAATTTGGTCTATTTAGACAGAAAAAAAAATCCTTTTAAAAAAAATGCTTTCAAAGTAACTAATCCTTCCTTAATTAAGTCTAGTTTAAAGTTAGTTACTAATATTGGGCTTATACACAAACTCCTACTACTTTTTAATTCTCATAGTATTATATCAGGGTAGCCTATTGATGAAAATTACTTTATTGGTAAAAACATCCCATGCATCTCATGTTGCTTGAATTTATATTAATATAGGTATTATGCTCTGTTAAAGGAGCAAAACAGAACTAACAGTAACAAATTGTTCTATTAATGCCTTAAACCTCCCAAGGTATTAGGATTAAAAATTCAGTCAAGTGAAAAGGCTAATCAACCATTCCTATATGAGACCGGACCCCCTGTTTTAGCCGATGCTTAGGGTTTGTTTTTTGTTTTGTTTTCCAGGCCAATGCATAATATTTTTGTAAGGCAAACATTATAATGTTGTAAAATAATTTTTCAAGTATCTTGTATGTCAAAATCAGTTTGAGCCTTAATCCATAACCAACCTGGATTAGTTTATAGCACCTGTATGAGTGCTTCCATTTATATTTTACAGCTAAGAACCCGGTAGTGGTCGTATAATTGAGGACTTCACTATATGATAGGTGGGAACTAGAATCTTTTTAATAAAGGACTGTACTTGCACGTCTGCTTTCATAAAAAAAGTTAGGATGTTCAGAGAGATTGTAACTTGATTAATAGGCAGCTTGCAAGATGTCTGTTTCGCAGAATGTTCGTTACTTGCTTCTAGCATATGGTGTGTGCATCCTCATCCTCTGTGTGTGCACGTGTAAAAGTATTCTTGGCATAAAAAAGAACATACAGGAATTTTCATAGAATACGCAATATGGATTTTGTTGTGTGTATGAACAACAACTCTTTACGTAGCTTAAAGAAAAACATACATTTACGTAGATGTAAATCATAGGAACAGATTTACACTAACGTCTTAATTCTCCTTTAAGGCAAAGCTGCTTTGCACAGCTTTACTTCCTACTGTTGCTGTAACTGAATGCTTAAAACAATTTACCTCCCACTATACCCGGTGAAGAGCACTCCTGTGCTTAACGCACGTGGTGATGACACAGCCCGTACAACTACTGAGGAAAGGGGGTGATGAGATCCTCCCTGCATCTCAATGACGGTGGCCTGCTGTAATGATACTGACATTGATGGTTTGGCTAGTGTACACCAGGAGTTAGCCCGAATTTGTGGGCAAAGTAGTGAACAATGGGCATTTTTGTGCATTTTTTTTCTTTCTTGTTTAGCCATGTTTAATTTTTCCTTGTGTAGCAAGTGAGCCTGGGAAGTGCTGGACAGATTTAGATGAAACAAATTCTTGATATTTAAATAGAATCATCTTGGCTCTTTTCCCCTCTCTCATAATAAAATCAAAGCTAAAATCCACATCTTTTGGAGCTGGGGAGGGGGAAAAGGCAAAGTGTTCTCTTGACTTCCCTGGATTTTCCTTGGCAGTAATACTTCTGAAATATTGTGCAAGAATTTAGTTCATCTTTAGATTGTCTTCTGACAATCCTGAGCAATTGTAATTTGGCAAACTGCTAGATAAGACCGTTCTTTTTTTCTTTTGGTTGCTTCTCTCTGTAAAACAAAATCTACAAAATTGCATCAGAATATTACTTCATAATGTAGTGTACTGGTTGTAACCTTCCTGTTTGTTTAGTGGGTTTCATTGTTTAATTCACTGCAGCGAAACATCATTAACCTAAAGACTTTGGAATCCTATGACTGTCTGGACTTGCGGCAGTTTCTGTCATTGCAGTGTGACTATTAATAGTTGAAGTTTGGAATATTTTTCAGATAAACTAGAAGGTTCTCTTACTGTCATTTAATTGTTTTGATATTAAACAAGGTAAACCAAAGTGTGAAGCAGCAGATGCAGTAACAGATTCGTATTCGGCTGTCAAAGTTTTTCGGTGAAGGGAGTTCCAGAATAGCATGGTTACGTTATATTGCTAATGTCAGTGTCCTAACAAATTCCTCTTGCAAAAGTGAGAGGGGGAAAAAATTGTTCTTTGTCAATGTATCCATAGGATTTGTTTTAGCAGCCTCTGTATAGTAGGGAGGAAATAATGTAGAATATGCATGTAATGTAGAGTTCTGAATAAGCAAGCTTAGATCTGGAGACCAACTGCACTATACTGTAGCAGTATCTTTTTCTTGGGGATAAAACTACGTGCATTGTGCTTCATACTGCTTCTTGTATCCAGGCTAGCTCAAGTATCTCTGCTCAGTACTGTCTTGTACTCGATAGACATAACCATTACATGGAAATGTAGAGCTCCTCTAAATATTTGGGTAGTTTATGATCAGAGGGGTCTGGATTCTACTTTGAAAATGCTTTTTAATGCTTTGAAGGACTTCTTACGGTCACTAGGATTTATTTCAAAATAAGCAAGCTGTTTTGCAAAGTTGATAAATCAGAATTCAGATTAGAAGGTGAAATATTTGTCATTGTTCTCCATGGAAAAGGAAGGGCAAAGTAATTTCAAAGCATAATTTTATTCTGCTTCTTTCACTGTTGCCAAATTTTACTACCAACATAACCAACAGGTCTCTTGAATCATGGTGTCACTGTCAATGGTAAAGTCCCAGGAGACTGCTGAGCACGGGCTGTCTGGCTGCTTTCTGCTCTTTATTTAGAGCATATCTGTGTATGATTATTTTGCAGTGACTGTCATCTAATTTGAGGTTCAGAAAAGAAAATTCTTTTTAGCACTGAAATATTAATAGTGCAGCACTGACTGTAAGTCAACTTGCAAGCATTTCCTGCTTTTTTTCTTGGATTTTTCGGAGTATGTCATACATAGAGAAAATCACGGCGTCTTTAAGCCTCTTTCTAATGCTACCCTTACACTTTCCTGTATACACTCCTGCCAGACGTTCCCGAACCTACCCTTAGAATTGTAAGTTTAGCAAGTGGAGAATTGTGAAAAATGTTAGTAATTACGCTCTGTCTTGCATTTCATTTTTGTGTGACTTCTGTTCTCTTCCTCCCACTTCCTTTTTTCCCCCTCCGCCTTCATTTTTTTGTGTAATAGAACTTTTAAATGATGGTAGTAGGTTATGATTCAGTATTTCACTGGAGTATGAGTATGTTCTAAAATTCTATGGATTCAGGCTCGTGGGAGTTGCAACAGATACTTACCAATCTGGGTGCACGTTTCTGGCGGACTTTTAGTTACTAATATGAAAAATGTATGTTATGTGCATACATTTTTTTTCAATCGCTGTTTTGTTCCAGTAAGCAGTAATTTTCCGCTGTAACATTTGACTCTGTACTGTACTTCCTTTATGCTGGATAATCTAGGTGATCTACGTGAAATGTCTTTTCCTGTCCTAGGCTCAGCAAAATTCAGATCCAAGTTTGAGATTTTGAGGCTGGTTCTACTGACATGAATTTGTATGCCTCTATTCGCTTTTGAAGTTTACTAAAAGGTATCGCCTTAGAATCTTACTCACAGAAACCTGCATTACTTACGGCATTATGCGGCACAGAAAGGCAATGGGCAGGTATTCATGGCACATATCAATTTGTTGAGTCATCAATGCTGCTCTTTTTCAGGGGAGGCAAATGTCATGTTTCTTCAAAGATGCATTTCTTAAAATGCATCAGTTCTTTTGGGGAGTTCTCATGGGCCTTGAACCCTGAAGAGGTGCTGCTCTTTTAAGTACATTTGCAGAGAAACGGGTATGGAAGACATAGGACACCGTAACTTAGTAATTTGGTTGACCATCTGCTATACAAATGATAATGAAGCCAAAGAATTTTTGATGTAACATTGAAAAGAGTGTCAGAGAGTGGAACACACTCAGTGTATTTTTTTCATGGTGCTAAATCCTTTACTGCTTGACATAATTAACCTTTTATGTGCCTGCTTCCTTCCTGTAGGAGGATGAAGAATAGAAAAAGAAGTGTTTAGGTTTTATAAATATGGGAGTAGGGGGAGATGGAACCGATGTTTTTTTGTTAAGATGGATATGTTTTGGAATCACAGATTTATGAAAAGGAAAACTAGTACAAAATGAAATTGCCTGAAAACCCTCCTATGTGTGTTATACATAGAAGTTCTTATTCTCTGCACTTTTAGTCTAATTGTAGTACCATAGCACTTTGTTCAAAGGTATGTTTTGTTCTATTAAGAAAGTTAGATGGTGCTGAAAAGAGCCTATGGGTGTTTAATAAGCCTTCACTATGAATTAAGATTACACCTTGAGATAAAGCATTCATTGTTTTTTTAGTTATTATTTCAATTTACATAAATTGTTTTCTCTGCAGAAAACATTGTCGTGTTCACATTACTCTCTGTGCCATCGTCTGAGTGTATTGTTAACGTGCTGAGTGGAGGTACACAAGTGTTCCATGAACTGAAGTTTACTTTGAAATACCTGTAATTAACCCATTCATGTTTCAGTACTCTGTGCATTATTGAAATTTTTGAAAAAATAGACATTTATTTTGGCTTCAGGTGATTCATCAATCCCTCCCCTTTCAACCTTAGATGTCTAAATTTCAGGTTTTTTAAAACGCTCCAGAATGAAAACTGGCATAAACACACAGAATAGGCCAAGAGTTAATGTATAGTGCTGCCCATGCTTCCAATGGGACAGCAGGCCCTCCGTCTAAGTGTGCTGTTAACAGTTGTTCCAGAAAAGAAGAAACGGTGGAGGAGAAAATTTCATCCACCTCAAATACTATAGTTTTTTTTGAAGTACATATCTGAAAAGCCAATTTATCTTTCTGAGGAGCTCAAGTGGAGGAAACAAAGATATTTTGTCTTTCATTCCTCAGTTGAAATAATTAATTGTAACACTAAGAATTCAATCCTGCTGATATTAACAAAACTCATAATTTCTCCATGCAAATAATCGGTGTTCACGGTGAAGTCTCTCACCTTCCTGTACAGAAACCAGTAAGGATATACAAAAAATGCTTTTTTTTCATAGGCAAGTGCGATGCACCTTACTGTGTTTAGCAGGAAATTTCCAAATAATGGTATTTTGTCAGTGAATATAGTACTTTGTTGTAACCCGATTTCTCGTGTTTCTCATTTTTTGTCCCATTTAAGTATTTTAATAATTAAACCAATATAATTCTCTTTTATCTTTCTTTATAATTCCAACTACAATGTAATGACGGTATTTGTTGTATGGCTATGATGCTTCCGTGTTTAGAAGGTTAGGGTGCTGAGAATTAGATATATGCGGAGAGTATCCCCAGTAGACACTTGGGACCACTGCATTTCCTCATGTACTCAAAATTCAGGCACTGAAAAGAATTCTCTTTCACTGTTGCATTTAAAATCCATTGTGTTGTTTAGGACTGAAATGCAACAAAAATTTATTCAGGATCTGTGTATTGTGCTAGCTAGAAAGGGCAGTCATCTGGAAACCTTTAAACCTTATTTTATATTGCTTCCAAGTGTTCAAAAAAATAATAGTAATAAAAAAAATTAAACCCCCTTGCTTTCATTGGGAAGGGTTGTGAAGGATCATCTTTGTTTTCGGAGGCTGAGACAGTCTGTTTATGTGAAATGGCAACAACAAGACAGACTTTATGGTCAGGATGTAAACCAATGAGGCCAAGGAAAAAGGGATTTGATTGTGATCTTTGCTGATTAGGGTGACAGAGATCTAATTTTTGGGACCCAGTTACAACAAGGATATTAGTATTTGGGCTGTAGTAGAAACACAGTAGTAGTAGTAATGGTTTCTTAATATCACTGACACCTGGTTTGGAGAGTCGTTTAATTTCTCACGTAGAAGAGCATAGTGATATTTTTTTCGTGTGTCTTTGTCTCCATAAGCACTAGATTCTTCATCAAAGGCAGTACACAGTCTCCTGAAATTACCGTCTCTCAGTCTGGAATCAAACCACCAACTCTTGGGGTAGACAAGAAGTTGCTGTCCAGAGGCAGTCATTACAGTGTATGTTAGTGAGCAAATGAAGGTGGTGTTGAGGCTCAGAGCCTTGATTCGCTGTTTTCCAGTATTTGAGCAAAGCCAGTCTCAGCTGCCCATTTACGTTTTGATGGTTTTAGAAAATGCCGCTTGAAACTATCTACTCCAGTCTTCTGCTTGAGATTATTCAAATGTCAAGGTGTGAAGGAAACGAAAAGCGTGAAGGCAGGAAACGAATGTGTACAGGTGTAAACCACCAGTTTTGGTTTGCACCATTGCAGTTTGCGTACTGGGAAATGTACATTGGTTCCTACTGACTGTACCACCGGCCAGAGGTAGGCTGTTTAGCTGGATTGGTAAATTCAAAAGCATCTAGCACAGCTTACTAGAACTCACCTGACAATGCTGTTTCAGACATCAAGATATCACTAGCATCTGCTTTTGTAGCTAATGGCATATTTCTTGTACTGCACAATGCAGCTGGATAGAGAAGGTTCTTGCTGGCTCAAAACAGTAATTTAAAGTTGTTTGTGGTCATGCTATGGTTGTAGTGAAAGCCAGTAGCTTTGGCATCTGTGTTATCACACATAGTTTAATATAAAGAATGCACTGGGGATTTAACTGCTGATACAAACAGAGAAGCAATGATCCTTCTCAGACGATTGTAAGAGGAAGCGGAAGAGATATTTTTGTGACCCTTCTCATCACTACCACACTAGACTTTTAATAAGAGTGTGTAATTATTTCTTTAAAAACAGTGTTTCATTCTATTTCCGTTGAACCTTTTAACCACATAATCTCTGCTATTTTTCTGTTATTTCATTTACGTTCGTTTAGATTTCAGTACAGTTCTGGAATATCTAACAGCCAGTAGATGTTGTTCACTTTGTCATAAAATAGGAATTAAGCCATCAGCTTATTGTTTCGCAGACCAATATATTGTTATTCATAGCAGGTTATGGATGCATATAGTAAATTCCAGTTTTACTTACTGGCTGCAAGTTGATTCTTAAGGATATTTGGTACTGAGTGCCTCAAGACAATATGTTTTTAAGTTGACTGACCCCAAGAAGATGAGCAAGTGTGATCATTGTGAATTCCTTTTATCACTATCAATTGAATGAATGTAGATGAAACCGTCATCATCGATGCTGACATTGAGTCTCAAGAGAGATGAATCTTAAGTCCATTTCAGGTGACTACGCACAACTGTGCTTTGTCAAGACTCACTGCATCTGAAAATCATTGTAGTGGTCTACAGGTCTTGTTGCTTTAAGAGACGTTAGTTTGTGATATTACAGAGACCATACAGATAGGTTTTTCAAACGGTGGTGTTTTTTGGTATATATATCATTTTCATTACTACCATATTAGACATCAATGTGCCAGATAAAGTCACTATTTATGCATTCAACAGAGTGAAAATACCAAAATGAAAGAATGAAAGAATTTCTAAATGAACATATAGGAAAGAAGGTGTGAGAGTAACACACTCTAGTTACAGTGGTGGTTTTTTTAAAATTGTTTAAAGGAACAGTACTGATATGGTTAATTAAAATAAGGTGTGAATCAGCAAGGAGATTTGATACTTACGTTTACTTGGTTTTGTAGCCTGGTCTACTTGTTCAATAAATACAATGTGAAGTGCAATTTATTTTTTTTAAATGATGTCTCTGAGTTGATGGTACTTAGACCAAATTGTGCAAGAAAGAAGTTAGACCCAACAAGTCAGTGCTTTTAAACAATACAGTTTATTAATATGTTTCAAAGCAAAATCAATGTAATGTAGTGCAATTGTTCTCTGACAAAGAAGAGAAAGAGAATATAGGTGCATTGTAATTGCAAAGAAGTGCAAGCAAAAGAGACAGAGAGCTTGGCGGCTGGTAAATCCCATCCTGGCAACTCTTGCAGCTTTGTTTTGTTACTTCAATCCTAATAATAAGGTCTGCTACTGTTCCTTTCTCCATAGACACAGGGAAGAACTACACTGGGAAGAGTTTCTTAATTCTGCAATATCCATGACTTAATTCTGCTGCATGTCTTAAGAGATGCCTGGCTGGAGGTTTCTATGCAGAAGGTATGATTATAGGCAAAATTATTTACTGTAGTGTGCTGTGTTGATTATTATGTTGCTGTTCATTGGTGGTGTGTTTAGGGTTGGAGCCTAGACAGTGACATCTGCAAGTCCTGTTTCCTGCATTTACTGCTAAAGCTTAGAGAAAGAGACGTTGAGATCATCTTAATATGTTACTTGTTTTACTTGTACGAGATTGGCAAAGGAGTTCAAACAGCAAATGGAAGTTTACTTACGTATCCAAAATTACGTCAGTTACTGTGGCTCTGTCAAGGGGTGTTTTGGGGGGGGGTTTGGCTTTGTTTTGTTTGTAAACGGCATTTTGAAGCTGTGTTAACTCATTAGAAAAGATCCTGAGGTAAAAGCAATGTGTGTGTTGCTATCTATAGACCTAGGTAAATCCATTCTATTAAATCTGACCTTTATTTGCATAAATGCAATCTGACTGAAGCCAATTTTGCAGTTTTACTGTGTCCCGTGTTAGCCGATGTGCCTCCTAAATTCCAGCTTAATAAGGCAAGCGATGATGGGATCTTACAAGCTTTCATTTGAGGAGAAACAAAGAGCAGTTTGGTTGATCCGTGAGATTAGGAAGAGAGAGTGGTGACCTGAATGTACCATGAGTACTTAAACATAGAAAGCAAACTAATAAAACAATTTATAACAGATTTCATAATTTTGAAGGTCTGAGTAATTATCTTTAGAGTTAACTGTAGTATGTCTTTCGCGTAGCAGTTAAACACATTTCCTGTATAAACCAAAGATGTAGCTCTCTGGTTTGAGAAGAGAAGCAGCAGGCTGTGAGCAAATAGGAAATTTAGCCCTTTTTTGTTTTGTGTTGAAACATATCACAAGGAAAACTTTCATACAGAAGGTTTTGGGAACTTTTCTATGTGTTACTTGCTAACTGTTTATAAAAGTTCAGATTTTCCAGAGGTTTGTTTTGAATCAGGCTATTGGAAATTCTTCAGTACGATTGCATGTGCTGCTTTACTAGAAGTTTGCTATCTTGGACAACATTTCGGGGCGCATCAGTTTAGGCCCAAGAGGTTTTTTCATTTATGTTGATACGTTGGCTGGCTTTGTGCCTATCAGTGGCGTTTGGTCACAACTCTGTGTGCACAATGGAATGTTCACGTTTTGAAGGTGCAGCTAGAGTTTGTTTCAAAGCGTACAAAAGCTAGGACAGCGCATTGACAATGTCACAATTGACAATGCAAAGTAACAATGTTCTCATGTTTGTTTCAAGTATACTTCTGAAAGAAATAATCTGTTGACATTAATAGGTTGAGGAATTTATAGTAAATCTCATTAAAAAATCAGTAGATTTTTCTGGGCAAGAGGGATGGTCTTAGGATGATTAGTATATCTGAGAAAAGTGCGGAGCTAAGGGACTTCACGAAAATTTATGTATTTATTTATTATTTAAAATTATTTCTCTGGACCAAAAGAAGTTTGGGGGTGGGGTGGGGTGTGGGGGTGCAGGGAGGGGAGTTGGAGGCTCCAGGAGAAACCTCTGAGTGCAAGCTGTAGTTATCCTGACCAGCTTCAACTTTTCTGGATGCTTTCCAGGATGACTTTTAGCTGGTGTTTAAGCTATACCACTTGAAGGCAATTTGGGTTAGTTCTGAGTTACTGTTGCTACAGTTAAAGCAAATGGTTGTTTGGTAGCATATTTGGAATGCTGTATTTTCTTTAGGAGTTGATAGAGGAATAGCCTCTGCTTTGAATTGTTAGTTTGCTTTTATTTTGCATTATGTTAACCACTTTGCTTTTTGAAATGTTGCTGTATTTTTAGTTTAAATATAAATGCAGTTTCAAGCTGTTTGTTTTTTTTTTTTTTTATTCGAGGATAAGGAATGTTTGAAAAAAAAGAAAAGAGTAAACAAGAATTTTTATACAGGTTTTTTGAAGGGCTAAACTCCCTGTCATGTCCTCCTGCCAAAAGTTACAAACCTAAAAACTATTTATTGCCTTTTTCTGTTGCCCTGATTCTGTGGCTTTTGAGCTAGTCATTTCTCCTTATCTTGTGGTGACCTTTTAATGATTGTAAAAGTACTAGATTGTTGAGCAGTAGCATATTACTTCTAAAGCACAATAGAAATGAATTCTAATGATTCTAAAAAAAAAGAAAATGGTACTTATATTAAATATGTATTAATTTCAAAATTACTCTTCTTTAGGTTGAGATTCTGCCTCGAAGTGAGGTGGACACATTAGGCAAGAAAGACATTCAAAACAAAAGATGAAAGAGAGAGAATCTTGTTAAAGTTTTCAAAGTTTCAACATCATTCTTATCAGAGTCCTTTCCTCTTCAACAGTGTTCTTGAGGACATCATCACATCCTTTGTATTTGACACATAGTATTACACATTTCCTGAGGACCCACTTACATGTTGGAAATTCATGGCAAGATCTGCTCTTCGTTGGTGGATCAATGTCATGATGATTAGGAGCAGATAGTTTGCATTTTTATATTGAATAAAAGTACATATTGCTGCCTTCAAAGCTTAGTGGCGGCTCCTTCTTATAGTTGTACTGTCATGTACCTTGATATTATTGTAATAATTACAAGAAGAGTTCACTGCATAATCTTTATTTCTTGCTATAGTAGACAAATCTGCAAAAGGCTTTCATCGCAGCTGCATTTTTCTTTTTACCTTGAATCCTACCTTATCTTTACTTGTTATTTCCAATGTCATTTTCAGTCAATTCAAAACAATTTTTGATGCAATCCAATTTTTGCTTGAACACAGACAGTCAGACCTAGAAGTTGAGGGGTGTTTCTGGTATCATCTTGTGCCCTTAAAAAATACTTAAGGCATTTGATCTGCTTTGCTGCTATATCTCTTGGCAGTCTTTCCAAGGACAACTGTGCTTCGCTTTGTCTTCAGTGTTCTTTGTCAGTGTATCAAAAACCCCACTATTCAGAATCCCTAGATTGATCCAATATATAATTTTTTTAACAGGAAAAAAAAAGTGATGCATTTAATTGAAATACTTCTAATGATGATGAGCTTCTTTATTTTGCTGTGCAAAAGTAACCTTTGTAGCCTAGGTTGCTTCTCATATGCCATCCTAAGCTACCTTAGAACTGTAACGGTCAAATATTAGACGTATCCATTAGCAATTTATTTGCTGGGTTTTTAGTCTGTCTCAAATTCAGCATCACATTTATTTCTTCAGGCTGACTTCTTGTAGGCTGAGAAACTGTTTCCTCTGAGGGTTGGTATTAAACTGCTAACCATGACAGAGAACAAGTGACCTTTGTAATCTTACTTCTAAGAGTGCGTCTGCCTTAAGTGCTCAAATAATTCCAGTGACTTCATGTTATTTTCTTACTTTAAGCTTGTGAATACATGGGTTTTCCTTGCAATATAATAGCAAGAGTGTATTGTATGCCCTTCGTAGTGTTTTCATGTACCTTATTCACATTTCCAGCTACAGAGACAGGATGAAAACATGACATCTGTTTAGGGTTTGTCTGCAAAAGTTGGAATGGTTTATTTTATCTGAAAATGGATAGCCCTTCTGACGCCTCTTCCTGTTGAGATTCAAGTGACTCTTGTTTTCCAAAATAAGCTTGATTAAATATTATTTGACAACTAATGCTTTTGCAAAGTGTTGCTGTTGTGTGGTGATAAGTGGTATTTTGGATATTTTAAGAAGTGGGCTCTATAATTTGTTTAAATCTCCTCTCCAAGGATACGTAATTCTGCAAAAACAGTTTTTATACTTCTAGGTCATAATGGGTAGCTGAAAGAAACATATATCTTAATTTCAAAAGAATCTTATTAATAAAACATTTTTAAAACAATATGAAAAAATTAGAATGTAAAATAGCAAAGTGTGGTTGTTCAGTGATGCATATTAGCAAGAAAAAGACCAATTTTTTTTTTTCCCTGAAACTAACTGGCAAAAAACAACTGCACTCATGTTTTATTAAAAGCCACTTTCATTGCACTGGCTGTTTTGTCTGAAAAGTAATTTACATTTCCATCTGCAAGTACTTACTTATAAAATTTTGTAGATAACTTCCAGTTGTCAGTACTTTTATACTATAAACTTTTCCTTGGTATATGCTGAAAAATTATAAGTCAATTAAACATGCTTTAAATATCTGTCTTTGTTAACTTACAAGATTGTAGTACAACGTGTTACTGAGATTTGCTAAATTATTTTCTGCCAACTTACTTTATTTTGGCACTCCCTCTATGCCCTTTTACAACTAGATTTCTTCACATTTCTAGTATGCTGCTGATTTGTAGTTCCAGCTACAGCGTAGCTTCTAGTTAATGGGTGAAGTACATAAATACAAGTTCTGAATCAGAAATACAAAATGTCAGAGCTGGGCCCAGTCCTGATCTGTGCTAGATTTCAGCACAGTTCAAGAGCAGCAAACAAACTATTTAGCAAGCAGGTATGGAACAAAAATGCTCGAGTACCGGAATGGATTACCCAGAGGAGCTGTGTAGTATCCAATTGTGCAGACTCTTGTCAAAGAAGTTCTTGCTCTCTTGTCTCCATTTGGAAACAGTTGACCTGAATAGGCCCTGCTCAGCTCACCCTCCATCACATTTTGGCAGAGAGGAATTTTCTGTCTCCTCTGATGTAGTAATAGTTTGGGAAGTCCCAGCATCCCTGGGACATGACACTGTTTTGTATAATTTTAGTTTGAGACTAGAATGTAGACCTTTGTGGGACATTTAGACAATTTCAGTGGTGGTTGTAGTTGGCAAGCTAACCAGCTGTCACAATCTTTATCCCTTGCACAGAGCACAAATACTGAGGATCTTACCTGAAATCCATTGAGAGTTGATGGGTATGCTTACCTTAGGTGGCACCCATCTCACCTAGTTTCTCTGTTTCTCCTGAGAGGCATGGGAGAGGAAGAGGAGGAAGGTCATTTTTTTAGAGTTTGTGTCTCATAGTTGTTGCTCCCTTTGTTTTCCAAAAATATTTTCTTCAGGTAACCCACTGAACAGACTCAAAATTAGGCCATTAAATGGAAACACTTGCAGACATTCATCTCTGAAATTAAGACAAGATTTTAACTCATTCATTTAGAAACAATTTGTTAAGTAGGCTTATTGAGGCACGAATATTAGCATGAAAATGCTTCAAAGAAATCTTAGTTGTTACATCATTGCTAGTTTTTAAAGTCAGTGGCTGAGAACATAACTAATCTTTATTTAGGCAGGAGGACAGATAGGGTGAACTTGAGGATGCTGGGCTGGGGATGAGTACTACTGAAAGGAAAGTAGTGAAAATCCCCAGAAGTAGCAGGGGTAGGGGAGGGACAGGTCAGGAAATGGGTATTCAAATTCAGTCCATCTCCCTGATTAAATAAAGTGAAAAGTAACTTTCTGTGAAAGTGTAAGGATAACATACTGCACACTAGAAGCTCAGTGATGTCCATAGTGATATCATAGCCAGAATAAGGTTGCTTTAGCTAAACAAGGCTGGATTGAATGATCCCTTAATTTCTTTAATACAGTGCGATCTTTGGATGGTAAGAAGCCAGCTTTCCGTTCATTGTATCTGTATCATCTCTGCTATATCAGAACCCTTTTTAGAGGGAGTATTGGGATCCTGGAGCATACTACTGGTTTGAGTTCATTAGTTGTATAGAAATAGTTGTTTCAGGTCTTCATATTCAGCTGGATTGTAGATTAGTTGCAGAAAAAATAATTTGGGGGAACAGCATATACTTTTGGGTCACCTTTCTTCACATAAAGAGTCATCTGTTCTGTAAGCAGACACATTCTTTTGACTTAAGTGACTATACATACAATGAGTAATTTTTCCCTAATGGGGCTTAGGATCACTAAGGATAGAGAACCTAGTTTTACCTAATGAGAAAACATAAGCATAAATAAGCAACTGAAGTAAAATACCTGTTTTGGGAAAGGTCCTGTATGTATGCTTTTGATATTCCACCGAACTGCATTTTTGATGGTTTCATCTTTGTGTTTTACGGATACGGCTTGCTGGTGGGCCGTTCATTTATACCGTGAAACAGCTTATAAACTAGCTTTTCATTTTATTGCCTTAAATGATCCGGGTTCCAAACTGTACAGATAATTAGGTGATCACTAGAAAAATACATTGTTTCTTTTCTGAGGTTTTTTTAGTCACTTTTAAGATGTGTAGTGTATACTCAGAAGTAAACGTATCAATGTATAATAAGCAGAGCTGGACTTTGTAGGCATAATACATCAAATCTTTTAAGTGGCTTTGAACCGGTGTCCCCGTTCGTTTTACTTGAGTCCGTCACGGACCAGTATTTCTTCCCAAGAAGTAAGATAATTGTAGAAGCTGTTTTCACAATGGGAAATAAAAGTTGTTCAGCACAGGTATTTCTATGGTTTTGATGGAAGGGAAGAATGTATAGCCTTTCACCTGCTTACAGTGTAGCTTGGGGATACAATATAAAACAGTAAAGTTGCCTGACTCAAGCTGTTCTAAAATGCTGAGGAAGGGGTTTCTGATGTCATTGGTGCTCCTTTGTTCATGTATGTTTGTATGTGTTTCTGGGTTCATGAAGGAGGAGAAATTATTTCCCTACCCAAACCCTGTGTTGTAAAAATAACTATATAATTGCTAGAAAGCTGGTGGAAATTTTAGAAAAGCTATCTCCCAAATAACGCTCAGCAAAGACAAGACTCTGTAAGATGAGTATGGATTTGATAGACATATTTTAAAAGTTGTGTGAGTTGTAAGATTAGTTCTTATATAAATTTTCCCAAGGAAGATGCACCTTTTTTTGAAGAATGCAAATGTAAAGTGAGAGTACCTTTACAGATCCATATCATCTACATCAACATATGTTTATGTTATGAAGCTATAGAAATGCATGATACTAAACATGTACATAAACCTTTTCTATGATTTAAAAGAAAAAAAAGAAAAAAGGAACAAACTATTTTCCATTGTGTTGTTATGCCCAAAGTACTGCAGAATTTAGTAAGCATTTCCATGGAATTATTAAACTGACTTAATGAATTCTATGGCATGAATTAGGTTTTGTGTGTTTGCAAATAAGTACTGTAGAAAGGATTTATTTTCCTATCTGCCTGTTTCTATAGATACATAGTGAAGTATATCCTCTTCTGAATCCTTTTGTTGGAGCAGCTCTGTCTTCGAGTCACATTAGGTACACGTGTATTTTACTTTTGCTTTGAGATCATGCAGAACATGACAGATGTTAAACATGCAAGTTTACACAAGCTGAAGGGTTTTCTTGAAGTTGGTGACTTGCTCCTACCACCTGGCGACTTTCAAGCATGCATTTCTCTGGATACTTGAAGGCAGAAAGTGAATGAAATGGTTGTCATTGAATCATTACAATCTTGATATTAATGGCAATTATACATGCCAATCGGAAGCCTAAACTTAACTTCTAAAGTCCAATTTTAGAAATTTAGTTGTCTTTCAACGAATAATGTAGTGGGTTGGTTTGTGGTCGTCGTCTGCTCCCCCCCCC